>DWME01002593.1:0-20412 GCA_018244795.1 Parelbella ahira ahira | reverse complement strand
CTATAATAATAACTGCCATCCGTTTTATATTACTCCACGAAGGCAGTTATTATTATAGCAGCTGCGAAATTAGAAATAAAACGAAAGGTTGATGAGAAAATACAAATGTTTCATTGGGTAAAGCTAGGACAACCCTACGGAGATAATGGGTTAGCATCGCCATGCTTATATTCTACGGGGGACGATTCAGGCATATCTTGACCGAACATTAAAACGTTTTAAAATAAAATGAATTGTAGGGCCTCTTCATCATAACACTACGTTTTATTCCAATGGCGTATATGGGTCACCTTAGAATAATAGTAACTCAGGATATTTTCTAGCAAGCTGAAATTATTTAGTGGGATAGGAATGCGGATAGGCCGCATTCACACGCTTTAGAAGGCAACATGAAGAAGAATAAATTAATTAGGCATTCAGTTACATCGTCTGACATTTAAACTTTTAATTACATTTTCGAAGGTCCAAGACGCATGTCAGGATTGGAACTCCAAACCACTGCCCGCCACGATCCACGGCGCAACAGTCAGATTCACGAATCATTCCACCAACGGGCCAGTCTTGTTAGGCAACGCGAGGTTAATGTACAGAATAAATAATTAAAATTATTAAAACCTGCATCCAACGGTACCTGTTAGTAAGCATTAGACCAGGAGAAGGTTTTGCAATATTCTGAAATGATTAAGGAATGCTAATTATTTCCACTTTATTTTCCAGAGTTATAACACTTAGGTGCTTTTATTCCAAAGTGGTAAAATGCACTTTATAATATCAATTTACTCGGTTATAATTAATCATCTAGGACAGCGTCTCACCTCTTTAGATCCTAAGTTATTCTACAGATTTTAAATATTACATCCAGATTTATTTAAATGGATTTCATTAGATTCATTAAATGTTGATAATTTAAAATATCATAACAAATTCACAAAAAATCATTCAGTGAATTAACGATGAATAGGTACTATTCGATATAATTAATTAATTTAATTAAAGCTTAGGTAATATTTTGACTTATATAATAATCTGAGTACATGTGTATGCTATTAAATAGTACTTTTGTATATGTATATATTACTCAACTTTTTAAAAATAAACAGCGACAATGTCCGTTTTACGATGTCGTCAAACTGATGAAAATGAGTCGCCAACGGAAACTTTTATGACCATGAAGCTTTCGGCTTAATCTCCTAAGCCTGCTCCGTTTTCCTTAGATATTCATCTCAACAAAACATGCCTATTAAAATATAACCAATGCTCGCATTAATATACGAAATTTTAACAGGAGGTATCTAGATACTTTGTTAATATCAAATGTAGATTTTAAATATTTTACTTTGGACAATTTCTTTTGCAATTTTCCATCCAGATTCATTCTCATCTTTAACAAAGTCATTGGCTCCCGATTGCTTTGAAACAACTGCTCGCCAAAATATGCGTGATTAGTTCAGGGCCCTCAGATATGAACGTTTTTATATAAGCCATAATTCTAGGAACTTTCCATTATACCAAAATATAGTTATTATGCTCGTGTTTTTTCTCTCGGTTTTAGATGTTGTTTATAGGTACTTTACCAGTTGCTGCACACGCCTTCTGTCATTATGGAAAGTAAATACCTCCTCACCATCTCTTTTATCGTTCGTTTGACTCTTTTAGCGATTTATTGGATAATTGGTGCATTCTGCTTCTTTAACTATTCACGGGAGCCGTGTAATTAAGCCACTAATTATTTTCAATATTAAATGCATCAATACGCTTGGTAGAATATAAACGATCGCCCCGGTTTAAAAATTATTATAAAGTATCATTATTAATATACCATTGAATAATAAATAATCTTAAAATATTCGAGCTTATTTTAATCAACCAACAAGTAAATAAACCATTTTAAATTATATAACGGACATTTTTTAGCGGTTAATCAACGTATGAACCTCAATGCCCGTTTTAAGGTTTCTAGCTTCATATTTATCTAAAAACAGTATCAGTTCAATAATTGTAACATAAATAATTAACAGACCAGCTGATAAAGTTACTTAAGCGTTGTCGTAGATTACTTGTTGAGTACAATTATTATGATCATCAGCCTACTCCCTTCCACTGCTAGCTATAGGCTTCTCCAATAGCATGCCACAAACTTCTATAGGTACTAATAGTATCTAAATGGCGTACAGATGTACCGTTTAAGACCTCCACTGTTAAATTTAACTATAGTAAGAATGTCTTTCAGCTAACTAATACGGCTTTGTGTTGTCTTTAGTTTCTGAACAGTGTGATAAATGAAAAAGTGTGATGATACTATAATATTAAGGATATTTTTTTAATTTACTAACCCTTTGGTTTTTAAGCCTTTTCCGCAAGGATAGCTGATTTCAAGAAATTCTTATTGTCACTGTAAATAATTTTGTTTTATTTGACTAATATCTCAACCATAGCACTAATTCAGCAACAAAGCAAATAATAACAAATAAATACGAGATGAAATATGTCTGTAATATTTGTTTGCGTACGAAAAGAAAAAGCTATAGACAAAATAAAAGTAATCGTGGAATAACTTCAACACAAACATCCAGAGAATAAACAAGACTCGTAAAACGCGGCAAATATGGCAGGGTACCACCCATCCCTCGGCTTTAGTCTTCGATCCACATATTATATGTCGTACAAAAACAACACACAAACGATATATACCCACCGCTACGATTTGAAAATCTTTTCAGTGCATATCAATAGATGTTGACGTTTAATTACTAATTAAATTTCAGGACAAATGTATTTCTTGGCCATTTTACATACTTTGTAAGTACATTTACAAGATGCAGCATGACATTAGAAATAAAACGTTTCTCATAATACTGGAAATTGTTTTTTTTTTAATTATTTGTCATGTAAGCTCCATCTTAAGAGCCTGAACCAGCTACACCTTCCTGTGGTCCGCTCTGCTACACAACAGACGAGGTACTGACGAGCGGCTAATCGCGAATGAGTGCAGCCTATATAGACACAGTTAAATGTGCCGGATATCGAAGGACAATAGCGTAGACAGGATAAAAAGCTGTACCTACTCTGGTATCCCTAGCCCGCATGCCCAAGGTGGGGTTTATGAACAAAAATCCTTTAGTATCCTGCGCCTAGCAATGGAAATATATTTATATGTACATATGTAGTAAATAAAACTGCTTGAAATTTTTGCTTTTAATAGAGAACAACCACTTTTTGCGAGTAAATAAGAAATCACGTTTTAGATACACCTCCCGTGGGAACGAACTTAGAAACACAGATACAAAGCGATGGAACCTTTTCCTCTTATCGAAGAGTTCATAAATCATGAGATACTCCTAACTGCGGTGAATAATATACCATAGTATTGTAAAAGAACAACGTTTCGTACCTTAAAACCCTTATACCGCAAAAAATAACAACTTACCGAATAGGCTTTTCTAAGTACGTTTTTACTTATATGGCAGGGTAATGTATATGAAAATTATTTTATTCTCGAATTGAACTACATCCGTAAGCATGATAAAAATTTTTATTATATGCAGTCAAAACAAACTTTATTAGGTACATCGCTTATTCTTAGATTACGAAAAGAGCAAAGATATTGCTGTTATTGTCATATTACTAGTTGACATTGTGTCCCATAGACAGCACATCTAACACTAAATACTAGTTAAATTGTCGCTGGCGAAAGGTAGCATTTAAATTAAGTATAGGTTTAGAAACTAGTAGGGAGCCGTCGAAAACGGCCGCTGTCGCCTGTGGACATCCGACTTCAAGACTACAGAAATAAGACTTAACAACATCATGTTTATACACCCTTAAATATGTATGTAGTTCCACTATTGATCACAGGTCTCTCTTAACGAGACGTGTTAATAACATAGTCTGCCACGTTGGCGCGCCAGTTATTAACAGTGTTAGCTTTTTAATAATAAAATTTGATTTCCAAACCAACATTTATTTTAACATGTGTTTTGTACGGGTTGCTACAAAAGTATACAAGCAGTTATTGAACAATATTAAACTGTAAAATATACTAAATTGAGATAGGATAAAATCAACGTCCAAAAACACGTCGCGTTCAGACTTCGTGTAGGTTTCTAAAATATTTTAAAATGAAACTCGTGGACGCAATCTCAAACGGAATGGCTGATCCTTAAAAAACAACAGTTCGGGGTACCCAGTTTGAATTTCAGAATATGAAACCGTAAATTTGGACGGCACTGTCTATTTCCACGTAGCTTTCTTTGGCTTCGTTTCAATTTATGAATGAATATAGCAAAATAGAAAAAAACGACGTATTATGAATATTTAAAACCGGAAGCACTTTGCAGTGCTTGCGAATTTCTACAAACTTAGTATAAAACAAAGTCGCTTCCCGCGTATATCTGTGCATATGGACGCTTACCTCGATAGTCAATTAATTATTTTACCTTCTTATATCTTCAATGGTTTTTTGATCGGCCAAGGAGTGAAAATAACAAACGCTTTTTATTTAAGCAACGCGTTTTAATTATGTAACAATAACAATCACAATCAATTTACTGATTTTAAACATCTTTGCATTAAATTGATAAAAGATCTTTTTTCAAATAATTCATTTATTTGTCAATGTTTTTCTATATAGGTATCCTATATATTTATTTCACTACTAAAAACAAAACCATATTTGTTTAAGATTGTATGGATTATGTAATAAACTATTTACCAATACGTCTTGCCGCTATTATAAAAAACTAGGTCATATGTGTGATATAAATAGTGCATGATATACAAAAGTAAAATGTTAGTACTATCAATTTAAGCGACTATTAAAAAAAAAAATTACATCGAATTTCCGATCAACGAAGATATTTTTTATAAAAGCGCTTCTTCAAATATTCATTTACCTTCATAGGTTTCCGAGTGCTTTTTTCGAGCTCGGTCAACCAGTTCTTCATTGTGTTCCAACTTTTAGCTTCCACGACCGGTGTAGGAAATCTTGTTCTTGTCAATAGCCCTTGTAGCGCTTGCAACAAAAAGGACAAAAGGGACATAGACACCACTATGTTGATCGGGTCGAACCCTATCGAATGGTGATGGAACGTCAAAGCTCCGTAGTTTGCATTCCCACCTACACCATAGCCAGTTGTAGCATAGTGTGTGTTGAAACTTCTTAGATTATTATCTATAACATTCGAAGTATCACTTTTCACACTATTCGACGTAACGGGAGCTTCGATTTGATGTTCCTCGTTTGATAAACTTTTTCCAATATTTTCGAAACCGTAATTCTTCATCACGTTTGAATTCACGTTCATATCTCGTATTTTCTTTAAAACAGACTTGGCATTTATCTGTATTTTCTTTAAGAGAAGTTGTATCTTTGTGCTCTGTTCTTTAACCATTTCTGTTACAAATTCCTTAAACTTTTGCATGGAGAGCGCTGCAGCCGATACTTGTTCGTTTTCAACTTTGGAATTCACTGCTGAGAAAAGTAATAGAATTATAAAAACTATTAGAGATAGTAGCGACATTGCTACAGTACTTTTGATTAATCGTTTAAAAGTCATGTACGCGCTTTGAAAACTGAACAAGAAATGCATATGATTTTTTGTTATTACTACTTATATGGCCTTACGACTCATATTCGAGGTTCGCCGGCTGTTATAATGTGTTTTCACTCGGCAGTTTATTAGTAGCATCGTCTTTTATTTACATGACATTTGACCTAGCTGATCATAGTGAGATCACAATACATTATTGTTTATAAGCATTATAATGTGATTTTTAATACATAGTGAAAGTTTTCAAGACCCATTGTTCTGTCGCCAAAGTAATTCTTACAATCCACCTTTCTGCTTTCTCGTTACAATTTTATATAGATACACAAAGCATTGCAGTAACTATCTTAGACAGTTAGATAATTGGGCATTATACAATTCATCTTTAGAAATCAACACTTGTAATCGTTGGAACCCAAAATGAGAAATATTTTTAAACCATGAACAGTCGTTCCAACTCAGACGCATTGTAAGTCAGAGCCACCTAGACATGAAGATTCATGAAAGTTAGAATATTATATTAGATGAAATACATATAAATACTTAACAACGCCATCTGTACCTAAGTACAGAGACAATAACACGTACCTCAGCAGTGGTAGTAGTGTGACATCTATAATTATAAGCGCGAAATAACGTTAGTTTTAAAATGTACCCAGAGATGGCAACAGTGTTTAGAAACGTGTGCGCATCATATGATAATTGGAAGCAACGCCACCTATTGGATAAAAGTATAATTATTTTTAACGAAATGTTTAGCACAATATGCAAGATGGAATTATCTTTGCTATTTTGTCCGAATTATATATGCAATTATAAATTTAATAATAATTTTAAGACCGAAGAATTTTCTCTAATTTAAATGGAAGATAACTCAATTTAATCCCATACAGACATTATAACGTCTCTATCTTAAATAACAGCGTATGGTTAAAATATTTTGCTTATTTAAGCAAAATATTTTACACACATTGTAACCATAGGTACACTATTAACAGCGCATTTGTTTCAGTACCCAAAGTCAGTTTTCCTTAATTCATTATTGTATTATCAAAACGTTCAGCAATTATTACGAAAATAAATATGATCATGGGCAACGTTCCCACAATAATTGTGTATTTGGCATTTTTATAACAATCAAAGTGATGTTCCAAATGTTTAGATAACAAAAACTTAGAATATCATACGAGCCAATTAATCCAGGATCCAGATCCGAGCAAGAAGTCTGTCTATATAATGCCTCGTGTTCCTGTGTAGGCATACTTCGGTAATGATATGCATATTAGAATTTGAAAGCTCACATTCTTATATATTTCATTACAAATAATTAAATAAAGATGCTAAATTAACAAGATTCTAAAGACAGTAACCTGACAGAGGGGAAGACGATTTTATGAAAAATTGGACGTAGGCGTAGTCCTTGCTTGGTAGACAGGATGGTAGAGAAGAACGAATTCGAAGCTTTTGTGAGTATCCTATATTTTAAAAGATTTTCTCCCGTAACCAAAAAAAGGAATTAAACTCTAGAAACTCAGTCGTGGATTTGAAATATTGATTTGCGCTAATTTATACATAACCACGGCAGGTCCCTGAGGGAGTAGGCAGAGAGCACCGATTTGAAATTTTATAACCAACATAATCATGTTGGTTATCAATGTGGTTTCGTACATGTATTCTTTTTAACATTTTATATTCATTTACAGCAAATATTACATTATTAAAGCTAATGATATTATTTTTTTCTTATTAAATGCTCATTGTTAAGCTAATGCTAAATTACAAAGGGCATTATCTACTGGGCTCTAATTACATTTATTACTAAAATTTATTCGTTACAGCTTATTGTCGTGAGAAAATTAGTACTTAAAGGCACTGTTAAGTAAACAAAGAGGTTATCTTGATGCATAATTGTTAAAGGGCCGCGTGTTGTACAAAGTGGGAAGTGGCAACTTGATAGAAAATGGAACATCCGATATTAATTCCTCGTTTGTCCGACTCTGTTCGCAGCCATTTTTCTAACTCCATTGCTGGGTTAATTGTAACGAAGCGATAGTTGGACAGCGACAACCGTGGAGTAGTTGGTACTACATATGTATAACAATCTATTATTCAATAAAAAAATATTATTACATTAAACGTCATGACATAACGCTTGTAATGCCTGAAGGAGTAAACAGACGAGTGTAGTAATTCAGTAAAATTAATATTTTATCTAAGTACAATATTTTTACAATCTACGGTAGTTTTAATAAGTGTTGAAATAATAGGTTGCAAATATAAAATTATTGGTTTTTGTAATAATATATCCTAAACTTAACTTACGGAAAATTTAAATATTCTATATATGTTTTTAAATTAATAATATAATAAGCCACAATAACTATCAAAAATAAAGATTATTTCTACATACATACATATGTATGTACGCTACGTCTAAGTCATTTCAACACACGCATGACTCTAGTCAAATTAATCGTTTATATTAAAAGTGTTTTAGATTTAACAAACACATAATATTTACGATAAATAAATATATAGAATATAATAGTAATACACACTTAACTAAATTGTTGATAATGACAGTGTCACAATTTCATCGTGGAACAAAGTTCGTTGATTTGTTTCTTAAAGACTTCAAATAAAGCATTTTTCTCATAGTCTCCGGAATTTCCAATAACGCGCAGACATGTACAGTAAATAATCGATATTTTTATTGAAAAACCTACTCCAAACGCTTCTGTTCTCGCGCTCACGGTCAGTTAACGCTGTGAAAAAAAATTTGTTCAGTATAAAAATACTTCATTAAGTCAAGTTTTATCTTTCGTGTATATCGATGGGCGTGAACTAGTAAAATCTAATCGAACGATTAAAGGACGTCAGAACTGACAAAATGCATTGATAAATGAACTCTAATATAAATGCAGGTAAGGTGAAAATAGCGTGAATATCCTGCTTAGTTTAACCGTTGAACATAAACAAAATCGTAGTCTAAGCAAACTAGTCTCATAACGACTGTAGATTTATTAGTACGTCCTAACGCAATTAATTCGGTATTAAGATGTCGGAATATTTTAAGCCTTCTTCGACCAGCTATTTAGGCTTAATTTACATATTAAAGTGGGAATAATTTGCGGGAATGATGAAAAAACGAAAAGCATAGATCACTAATAATTGACGGTTTGGTTTTACAAGCGATTTATTAGCGTGCAACATTATTTTTTATTTAGAAAAACTGAATTGGAGATTAGTAAGATCAATCTTACTGTACTTGTTGTAACATTCGACGTATAATATTATTAATTCTGCTATTAAACACGCCTGTGATATCAGTAGGCGCCTCTCCGAAATGGAATAAATACGAGTACATCGTGAACAAAACTTTTGCAATCTACTAATAAAATTAGACAACCGTATGCGAAGATACAAGATTATGTATTATAATATTGTCGTGTAAGTACATTAACTTTTGAAGATTCGCGTTTCGTACACTACATCGTATTTGCATCTACTACATTTGTGAATAAATACGGTAAAAACATAATTATTGACAAACAAATGCAGTACTATACAAAGTAATTCTTAAAAACAAATTGCTGTTCAACTTCTCAACCGGCAAGGTCACACCATTTTGATGGATGAGTCAAGGTTTCTACTGTCCGTCTAGGTGAGAGGTGCGGTTGTCAAAATTTAGTGGTAGACGGAACAAACCTTCCAACATTGCATTGAAACATATTTGCTAATCGTTAGTGTTATTTAATAGCTTACGAACACTTAATACTGGTGGCTCTATATCGTTATGACTGTTTGTACTCTTGAGTTTAAAATGACAAAATAAGACTCCATATGAAACTGAAGCTTATACACACAACTAAGACTTATGTCTCTTTTATTTGTCTGTAAGCATTGTCTAGTATTGCTCAAAGTTCATTTGGAAATTAGTGATATATTTTGTTTATTACAAAGTACTTACTGCATCTTTTGTAATACTGAATCATTCATTTATTATTGCGATAACGATCATACCGTTTCAATATAATTACCAATATCGTAACAATATTTTTTAAATTAGGTACATTATTATAGTATGTATTTGAATGAACGTTTTGTCCTTCAGTGTCGTGCAATTCACAAATATATCATCCATAGATACTTATATCGCTCCTTTATAGTTTGTGAGATAACATCAGTGCCACGGCCCGTTTTCAATTTGCCGGTAGCGTAGTTGAGAAATAATTAAAAATGCAATTAAAATGGAACATAAATTCGTCAGCCCCTCCCCTGCCCGTAAACACACCGACATAAATAAACACGCTGCTTTGAAAGTGTTAATGTTTAAGGCACATTTATTTATTTGCGACGAGTGTACAACAGTTGTTTTATAATAACGGTTTTTAAATTATGAACAATGGCCTTAACCTTTCTCATTCGGAAACGACACCCGCATCCAATATATTGGTGTTGGCAAACTCAAGGACAATTCTTAGCAATTTAATTGAGAAATTTGACACGTTATGTAGCTAATTCCTCCAGTATCAGGTAGAGTATGATAGAAAGCAGGACACAAATGGCTTTGCCATTAAAGTTTGTATGAGGTAGTCTGGCTGATACTGAACGGTATTGTAGAAATTAAATTTCATAATGCCCGCACACATTTTCGAAATTGCATCTCGCAATAAACCGGCGGCCAGACTCGGAAGTTTCGTGTGAGAATAAAGTTTGCTATTTATTGTTGTCACGTGTAACGATTTCAATCTATTTTATTATTGTATCTGGGCCGGTTAGGGATCTGGAAATTATGGACAAGAACTGTAGACGGTGACCAGCAGTGGGCTGAGACAGGTTGATGATGACAATAAAGAAGATCAGTGGCGATCATGCGTAGGCCGAAAATACCGAAAAACTGGGGATTCATTCAAATTGCGGTATTACTTTTTGAAAACTATATTTAATAGCGGGATAAGCACTCTGCTCTTGTAAATGTACCTTATAACATTACAAACATACGATACATATTTCGTTCTTCATTGCCAAGGATCATCAAACGACCAGCCTTCAGTAATATATTAAACCTATATCGCTGTAATAAGGATATTGTCATGCAATTTTATACGGCAGTAATTTAAAAACAAAGATTCTCACTTGTTTATCTATCTCTGTTCATCTCATAATGTGCGAGCGGGAGAAATAGCTTTGTCTAGACGATCAACATATTTTACGGTTTCACGTGTTTAATAAAACTACAGGTGTTTGTGCGACAGGTGCGTCCGTCTGTTTGTATAACAACTTTCAAACGAATAGTCCAATTAATAGGGTAAGTATTGAACATGTTTATGTTGGGCGGAACTAAGTTGGGCGTGTTACATACTACGCTTTTATTTATGAGACAAATTTCCGTAACTACTTTATTATGGTCAAACACGACAGTTTAATTAAAAAAGATTGGCTGTTTGTTTGTGTTTATAGTCTCGGGGTACTATTTTGTGTTCGGTTCGACCGGAGGAATTTCGTAAAGGCTTCTCACGGTCCTATGATTGGAAGCACTGAATGTAACCGCGGCCTAACGCGCGCTGATCGCCGTGAGACGACAGCTTTATCAGTAAAAGAGGCTATATCAGTGGAAACAGTAAAAATAATTTGAATAAAAAAAACAGAACAACTCTAAATTCTAAACCAAACAAGCATATAATCAAAAATACGCCTATGACTGTATAATAACCGATTAAAAATATATTTTATTTCGAACACGAATTTGTTATAAGCGATCATCATCTCGATAAACTTCTTTAACTATCCACCCTTGGAAATTGGGGGTTTCTCGGGATGACAAGGGTTAAACCCATAATCTGCCGACCTGGGTAATTCAAGTGGCTAGATTATACACGTTTTTACCGAGATGGTGCAAAACACTTCACTGGAGCTTTAGTTCCGTTAAACATATTAAGAAATAAAAAAAAATTAAAAATGTGTTCACATAAATCCTACCTTGTAGTTTCCGTTTTAGCCAGCTGGTTTGCTGGTTTTATATTTGTCTTGTATTTTTACGTAGCTATAATGTAAAAAGACGCTTTGTAAAAATAAACGGAGCGTCTCAGAAATTTTAATCAATTTACTGAATCCCAATCAAACATAATATCTGTGTCCATAACATCTAACAACTTAAAATAATCTTATCATTATTTTAAGTTGTTTGATATAAGAATGCACTTACCTTTATAAGGTGCGAGCTGCGAGTCGAGCTTGAAGCCCTGACTACCGCAGTGCGAGCTACACCCCAAAATAATAGGCTATCGGAGTTTGTAATGAACTTAGGTATACCTTAATGTTAAATTCATGTCTTATACCAATGCATATTGTCACGGAAGTGCTATCTAAATAAAAAAAAAATATTTAAAAACTACGCTCCTGAATTAAAAAAAAATATATTATTAAATGTCAATTGTTTGATTTTTCCATTATTTTAACGTAGCAATAATACATATTTGGAACAAAGCGAAGTACGCGTCGGTGTATGTTTCATACAAGAAAGTTTCAATAGGATACAAAAATCTTAATGTCAATATCCAATTAGAAAAATTTATTCCTTTCATTCTCTATATTGTCATTAATAGTTTAATAGTGGCAATACTAAAATATTTTTCATATCTTGCAGCTCTGAAATTGAAATAATGGTTCAATCAAATTGATTTTTAAACTCGCTCAATATTGAAGACGGTTCAGCGATGTCCATACAACTGCGCATATTACTAGCCAGTATTTATTAGATTCTTAATGCATGAACATTTATAACAAGACGAACTATGTATATCAAAGGTGCATGTGTCTATGTATGTATGTAATGTAACAATATGTATGTACGGAATTAACACCGTAATTACACGCCTGTAATCCCTGAAGTGGTAGGCAGAGGACTGTAGGACACTCCCATGTTTCACCAGTTATGTTCACGTTCCACGAAATAGGTGGTGAGCCTATTGCCATACACCGGGCACAGATCCAAACCCCAGAGTCACTACTAGAAATTTGAAATTAGAAAAATCCAATAATATCCGACCCGGGATTTGATCTCACGACCTCCCGATCGGCCGTCCCGCTTGCAACCACTCGACCAATGAGGCAGTGAATGTATGGATATATGTACATATATGTTTGTGTATATGTAAGAAGATGGGTATATGTGTACTAACACCTTTTTTTTAAATAGATAGAACTAATTTAAAGGAGTTGCAGAAATAAAACACATAATCAAATACCAATCGTTTATTGCCTTTACTTGGGAACCAAATACACAATATTTTTGTAAATTTGCAACATATTTATCATATTATCCATCCCAGTCCCAGTAGTCCAGTCCCAATAGTTTAATGACAAAAAAATAGCTGATCGATGATATTCTCCAAATAATGAGTGTAGATAACGCACTAAAGTATAAAATACGTAGGAACTAGTAATACCACAAGTCGACACCGGAACGCCTCATGTGCCGATAGTAGAACTGTACGCGCATTACATAAAACAGAATTCCACATTCAATAATGTTACAGATAAAATAATACAAAAATATACAAACAAAATCCCTAGAATATTAGTGAACAATAATCAGACTTCGTTCCATGTCAGTCAGTACAATTAAAAAATTCAGTACCCATTATGTACTGTATGTGTACGTATGAAAATATTGATTTTAAAATACATTTAGAATGCTAGTGAATTATGTCATCTTAAACTGTTGACTGCGATGTGTGACTTTTTAAGCGAATACCACTAACACTAGCCGAGTACATATTGTATATCCATACAAATTAACTTACACTTGAGTGGATTTTGAAAAAACACAGAAAAACATACAATTATTTTTTGATACAGTACCAAGATAATTGTATACTTTTCATTTAGAAATACCTAGGTCTAATCTAAAACTAATACAAGCCTTATCGAAACTACTGTGTGTTACCGTACACAATGTTAAAAGGAGTGATCTCAATAATACAAAACAAATTAGACTTCTATAATTTATAATCTTTTCAGTCCAAGACGACTGTCTACTTACACGTAAAAAATAAATCGACATTATTAAACAATAAGTAGAATGAGCGAAGAGTTTGGAAGCAAATTAAATCTATTGAAAAGATTACTTAATTTAAATACCGTAATATTAATTACTCGTACACAGTTAATGAACTTTCAGTATGCAACTATCATTCATATTATAATTAGATCACCACCATTTATACCGGTGACATTAAATTATTTGCACACTACAATCGTAGGCAACATATTTAAGTCGCTTTGCCGAGTTATATCAATATTAGAAGTAAATTAAATTACAATCTGCTAACTCTATCTTTACCTTGATCTCGAATGCTTATAGATAGAAATTTCAATCGAAGGAACCTTTTCTCACATTTGCATTTGAATGGAAATAATTAAAAAACATTTTATTGCATTTATGTTGTACATACAACAATGATAACACGAAGTTTTAAAATATTAATTGAAAAAAAAAAGAAAACAGTCACAAATATGTACGATTACAAATATTACATGTTACTATTGAAGCACTACTCGTAAGTTACATGTGTTTGAATAAGAAGTGGTTCGCATTATTACGAGACGAGATGTTGTAGTGTGGCAGCGAGCGGGCTACGTACCGTGGCCTAGCGGTGCGCGGCGGCGATGGCGGCGGCGACGGCGGCGGGCGTGAGCGGCGGCAACGGCAGCAGCCGGTCGGCCAGGCGGCCCGCCTCGCGCAGCCCCGACAGGAAGGCGCCGTGCACCGTCGCTGGGTAGTTGCGCATCGTGTGCTCGCCTACCGCACACACAACACACACGCACATAGAGTATAGGACACACCCATTGAAGATCTACTGCTATATATCTCCTCTGATCGCTACCAAAATATACCTATAATAATAAAGTCCATAAAGTCGTCACAAGGAACAATTTGTAACACGTAAAGTAGAACTATTAAATGCAACAGGTTGCTTATCATCAAATGATATATAAGGTTAATAATTACTTACTAAAGAGAAGGAAGACAAAAATGAAAAGAAGAAGAACCAAATGTACATTTTCTGTCTCAATTGGGCAAATCCTGTCGAACTATTTAAAATAACAATTTGGCTGTTGACAGATACCAACCAACCAACAGAAAATCAACACACGCACGCACGCACGAACGTACGCATGCACGCACGCACGCACGCACGCACGCGCTCAAGCACGCACGCACGCACAAACACACACATGCACTCGCTCACACACAGACATTCTCTAAACTAATGATTATGGCGCAATCGAATGCCAAACTATTAACTAACAGGCATTTTCAAATCCTATATACATTATTACCATACTAATAAAAACTTGTCACATTAAATCACCATAATACATATAACAGGCAGAAATCAACTTGGCATTTGCAATTAAAGCATTTCCCCTCTCGTCAAGTGACTCCACCAATCAATTGCGTACAGTCGGGACTGTCACATACCTATCGGCATACACATACAAACGCGTTAAAAATATGATAAAATTAAACTAAATATTCTTTTTATGCAGTTAGTACCTCCCTTTACATCATTACAGTAAGATGTCAAGTAAACTACTGCGTGTTATATAATACATATAAATTATATTGCAACGACACGCAATCCCATCAATTCGATGCAATGCTTACCGTCACACCAATATTAATGTCTTATAACAGCGTTACAGCCGCCGACCGTTCAGCGGACACGTATTAATTTTATTGCGGATAGGATAACCAATGTACGATTTCCGTAAACGAGATCTACGCTTCAACAATAAATAACCATCAACGTTATTGTACATATAAAAAATTACGTTTCTTTTGTGTGAAGAAAGTAGAGAACGTATATTTTCCAGTACATACAGACTACCGCTACCGTCCGTAAACCGAAGTTACTGGCAATAGGACTAATTTTAATTACTACTATTAATTACTAGTACTATATACAAGGACTATTATTACCAGTCTATTTATCATCAGTCGTCAATCAGAATAATAATTGTTGGTATTATTTTATTAATATTTATAAATAAAACGATAGATACCTATGCCGTTGTGCGGACTAAAAGCAAATACTACCGGATACATTTTATTTAAATTAATAACCAGATGTTGAAAAATTACGTAATTCATCAATAATGACCATATATTAATTAATTTTATATTTGAACAAAAATAATGATCATATTAACGCGGCATAAATGGTAATGTTGTCCTTTTAATTAATAATTATTTCAGTAACCAGGTGGCGGATGGAACACTACTGTAATTCAATTATTCGTAATTATAAAGGTGCAATTCAATTAATTACGTGTCAGTTTATTGCTAATTGTATCTATTGCTCCTAGGGAACTTAGGGATGTCTCTTACAGGGAAAAGATAATGGTACGCGAATAAGGAGGTGTTAGATGTTCATCATACTTTGTCACACTATTAAGTACATTAATACTTATAATATTTATTGAAGCTATATATCTTTATTATTTTTATTTAAGTATTTGATACTCTCCTTATTCATATATTTTTTTTCAAATTCTTTTTTTTGTGTATCAATTTCTAGAAAGTGTATTATTGGTGTGTATACGAGTGTATTAATTGATGTCCAGTGTGGACTGACCGGCGAAGAAGAGCCTGTTGTCGCCGGCGGCGTCGGGCACGGGCGCCTCCAGCAGGTCGTAGTCGGTGCCGGAGGAGCCCACCGCCACGAAGCTGTACGAGCCGCGCGCGAACGGGTCCGCTCGCCATCTGGCGTACAAACATAAATTTAAGCACAATTGATTTTTTATTTTAAAAAGAGGAAATCATTTCCGATTTGAAAACTAACAGCAATTATTTAGATGTAATTGTTGGTAGTTTTCAGCGATTACTTCAAAGTAATTGCTGAAAGTTTTAAAATAAAAATGGCGCCAGTAGCGTTTACAGATAAGTCAGAGTACTTCATCATCAATCGTTTCATCGCTTCACCATTGGACATGAATCTGCACGCAGAATAAAAATGCGACTGACATAATATACTAAAATTATACCAAGCTTATTTCCATATCGGACTTTACTAAATCGTGACACGATGTGGCATTCGATCTTAAAAAAGCATAGATGATTTTGTTAACTTAGATGAATGCACCAAAGAATCGAATTCCGAACACCTCCGAAGAGAGTGGATCACCATGCAATAAATATTGCAAAACTATAAAAACTGCGATACTTAATGTTTAAATATCCCTTGAACATATTTAAATTAAGTACACTCATACATTTTTATGCAAAACAACTGCAAATCTGGCTACAGCTAATGGTAAGTTAGAACGTATGTAACAAACACAGTTCAGTTATACAAGGTTACGACAACGAGACTCCATCAAAAACCCTGTCTATTGTCAGCGCAGTGTTCGAGTATGGGAACGCACGGCGGGCAGTGGGAAGCCAACAGCTAGATTAGCACACAATCGTACGAACCTACCTACCCCGTCGCGCTCGCGGCGGACAACAGAGCATTAGTATTGCCAGATAACGTGTTTCAAACTTGGCTATCAAAGCATAATGTTATCTGTAAATACACACACATACATATAATTATTATTATCCTCTAGCTTTTTATCGTTCCACTATTGGACTTATACAAATCTAATAATTGTCTGTGTCTAACAACTATGAAATCCCGTATTTAAATCTGTACAAATTTTTTTCCAGCATGGAGTCACTCGTATCAAAGGTTAATAAGGAAGCCTGGCAGGGCCTCGAGAAGGGCGACGCGGCGCTGCGGGCTACTTTACATAACGACATTGTTAACGCTGACAGTACATCAGCGACTCGGCGACTCCTGCGCATTGACAGCCGTACGTCTAGTGCAACAACTAGCAACATTCGAACATACTGATGTAAGTATTGGTATATCATTAGTTCAAAGTCATACAGTTACTTGAAATGAATTAAAATATTATAAAACAAGCAGCTGACAATATAACGTCTACATAGATAGCTAAAAATTATTAACACAATATTAATCAACTTGCCAATTTTCCCTTCTGAAGTCTAACTAGATCCGACAAAGTATATTTTCTTGAGTTATGTGTTTAACGTCCAAATAGTATGTTGTATACTTTGACACAATAACACAACAATAGCAATAAAAGGAAATTCAGGACTATTCTTTACATTTAACAGTAACGACAAGAATAGGAAGAACCTAATTTAGTTTTTAAAAAATTATATTAATTACATTATTTCAAAAAGAAAAATAGAACAGTGTTCTTGTGGGCGTGTGAGCGTGTTTGCGTGTATGTGTGTAACAATGTTACAATAATGTCGATGGATATTTTGGCATTGAGGCGCGGTACGACGTATTACACAAATGCGAAAGTAACATTGAGTACACAAGCGATTTAAAACAAGCGCTAGTGGCTGCGGAAGGCGGCGCGCTCACATCGCGTGGAGCGCCGTTCGGCTGTAATGACGTCTTTTGTCCGCGACGGTACGCGGTACGGTGGCGCGGCTTTCAAGACGGCAGCATGCGTTGTTACGTGCGATCCTTGAACGGTTAAGGATCCACTCATAGTAATGGGGGTTTTCACGTGCATAAATACGAAAGCTTTTCGGTGTAAAAGTGGAGCACTCGGAAACTGTGTCGGTAGTTCGAGCGACGTTATCGCTTTCGCAGCGCACAGCTTAAATATAACGTTATTTAATAGCTGCTCCGGATAATGAGCGAGGATAGACTTATCGTACAGTGCGTTTTGCACAATACGCAATGCGGCATCTTTCATCTTTTGAATTCGAGAAACGACGGGAGTATAGGTCCTAACATCACAATTGAGTATTTAATTCGATTTTCTATGATTTTTATCATTAATATTCTACAGATGTATTAAAATATGAAGAGAAATCTTGGTACCCCTTTTGAAGAATATTTATTACCTGTGCGGAAAAGAAGCTAGACAAAGTAAAGAAAAACATTAATACATTGTTCACGTTCATAATGTCAAATACGGACACACTCGTAATACTAGTCCAACCGTAACTCAAAGGTACACATTTATAGTGACATAATCTTTGAAATGATAAACACAGTAAAGTTACATTGCACTGCAAGTAATAGGTAGGTCAAGGAACATCGTGATAACTCTGTATTGATCGTTATTTTTAAACATTTTCGTAAGGAGAGACTCTTACTATTGCCGATTGAAAACGTATTACACCATTTGAGCAGTGGCTATAAATTGACAATATTATCTATCAATATAATTTTAAACGCACCTCGTTGATTCCAAATGGAAAAAGCGAAAAGGGAACAGAAGGCTAACTGGATCTTAACTTGAAGGGAAATTTATACGACGAGATAAATACTTTATCTCTCACGGGTTTAATTAAAGAGGCATTTAATCAGTCGGCCAAAACGCACAAGTCGAGTGGCGTGCCGTGTCGAATTAAATAGATAAAGTTAAGCGATTATATTGTTGGCGATACATCACTTACGACTGGCCCGCTATGGTCAGTGGTTAGTTAATCTGACTCTTCCGAATCGGGGGTAGTGTCTTCGATTCCTACCACGAATAAATCATCCTTGTAATTTTTTATATTGAGAGTTACTTTGGAATCAAGTAGCGCAAAATATTTATAATTATTATGATGAAGAGTCCGATGTGATTCCGATGTTCGCTACAGGTACATATCCGTTTCAAAATATTTAATTATAACGGCGACCATTTACTTGTGTCCCGTTGCTGTTTGAACTATACGCCGGACGCTGACGTCACAATATTCCGACTAGTGATCAAAGCGACTTGTTCCCTTTCGTCGGAATCGATGTAGCAAAAAACTATTAAAACATGTTGAAAAATACATCTCATTACGAGGATTAAAGTTGTAAATAAATCAACACGATATCTACCAATAGGAAAAAAATCTTGTGCATTAATTGATTACATATGTACACATTTGTATAGAAAAATTCTACAATTTCTAGAACTAAGTATATTTTCGTATGTACCTACTCATATATGAATACGTGTAAAAAATGTGTTTTTTTTTTCATATTTTTTTGTATTTATCTAAGTACGGAACTTTTTTGTATTCTGTTAAGCTTAAAGAAATATTTTCATTTATAACTCAAGTATAAAACGTGATAAATTAATGTTCCACTTAAAAAGTTACATCGAGGTTACTTTATATACCTGACGATATACGTAAGATTGAATCAGGAAGCATTCCAAGAAAATTGTCCAAACCAGCCAAACTGCACGGAGGTTTGTGCGCGTTCATTACGAATTCGCAGCTCGTAAAGCTATGGAAATATTCATACATCTCGAATTGCAAGTAGCACTTCCAGAAATGCTATGGTTTCACGAGAGCCTTGGCGCATGCATCCAATAAAAATTTCAGTTTGGCTCTGACTCACGGCTACGTCATTTTCACGGTTTGCGATCCGCAGTGTGGGGTTACGCGAGTGATCTGTCCTTTATCTGACTATTATATAGGAGTATGGAAACATCTGGCCGGTCCGAAGAACTTTAGAATATCCACATCACA
Organism: Parelbella ahira ahira; assembly: GCA_018244795.1. Taxonomy (NCBI): domain Eukaryota; kingdom Metazoa; phylum Arthropoda; class Insecta; order Lepidoptera; family Hesperiidae; genus Parelbella; species Parelbella ahira. The sequence continues at coordinate 312 of DWME01002593.1, read as the reverse complement.
CTACAATCACTATTCTACGAGCGAAAAGTTTTACATTAACTGTTACACGGTTACGTACACGGCACATGGGTATATTACATGGGTATTATATTCGAAGTTTAGTCATGTACATCGCGTTACATAGGCAAAGCCTGCAAAAAAATGCTATATTATTACTATTAATCTTCCAAGATTTCATACGTCTCACGAGATCACCTCGAAACCATTCCAAAAACTTAAATTCGCTTTTTATCCATATAATCAAGGGAATAGTAAAACTGATCGTTGATCAAAATTTCGTACAATCCTCCAACCTCGCGGCCGCGGCTTGAA
>DWME01002592.1:0-20418 GCA_018244795.1 Parelbella ahira ahira | reverse complement strand
AAAAAGACTATGCTAGGGAGAACGGGATGCTCACTTTAACTTGCAGGAAGTCAACTCGTTATTTTGACGCCATTAGGACTTTAACATTATTTAACTAAATTTTGTTTGCTGCCACTGTTTCTCTACGACGATTTGTGTTGGACTAATATATTCTGGGGATTTAAAAGGAAAACATCGTGTAACTTCAAGACGTATACATATATGTATGTAATAGCTATCCTACGAAATTAGCCCTACATTACAGAAAATATTTTAGATTCTGAGTAAACTTCGACTGGTTTGTATTTAAATCCCGATGTACAACTTTATTTAATATTCTAAACTAAGTTGGTGGCTGTACAAAAACTCTAAAATCAATATGAAATTGCGGCACTAACTAAAAGAAACTCGGAAACAGAACAACAAAATGAAGTGACATAAAACCGACCAAGGTCTATAGCCATTTTGTGGTTGAAACTTTTCATTACATCTATATCATCATTTAAAAAAAAGACCTTAAGTTAAATTTTCTGGTTTCAAAAGGGTGCTTTGTCAAAAAGTTGAAATTGTTGTTTCAGAACTTATAGTCCCTTTCAGGGTCCTAACAAAGCTCTATTAAAGGGAGTAGCTTCTCCTGGCCACATTGAGATTAATCTACGGCACGGTGCTTACATTTTGTCTTCTTTAGGGACGCTGATATTTAAATAGGGATTTGGATTGGCTTCATTGGATAAATTAACTCATCTTAAAAAATGTATGGAGAGATTGATGAATGTGGAAGAAGGACGGCAGGTATGTAAGGATAGAGATATTTGGCACTCCGTGCTCTCTGCCTACCCCGTAAGGGACCTGGCGTGAAGATGTGTGTATGTATGTATCTTAAAAGATCAGACTAAAAAAGAAAAATCAGTTAATGTATAATTAATATTTGTTGCAGACAAAATACGAATGCAAGTGCTTAGTAATAAATTTATGAGTTAGATAGTTAATATATTTATTAGTCTTATGATAGGATAAAGAGAAAAAAATATATTAATACATATTGAAACGTAAGGGTCACCGTCGCTCTCAATATTTTACTTTAAATTGGAAATGAATATATCGCCAGTATTAAGATAGAAGACTTGTTAATTTCATGGAAGATTACCGTTAGTTTGGAAGGCTTTACGTGTAAGATGGCTAATTATGAATTAGAAGAAAATATGGTAACTCAGTCGGCTTGTAAATGTCGGATGCTAAATCATTAGGAACGTCTCATGAATTCTATAAGAGTCTGTCACCCTAGCTAGCCGGGGGCGGGAAAGCAGACAGACTACGAATTAAAGTAAAACGACACCGGACAAATCAGAAGGCGTCCTTTGTGATGCACAGACTCGCGTCTGCGAGATTATTAACATATCTCCGAGGGACATTGTAGGTTTTTCTGTGCCTACTGGTTACTTAGGTAACTTTTGTCATATTGAGCTTAATAGACAAAGTATGTAGCACAATAAAGTTCCGATAAATTTTGCCTGAGGCCCAGCAGCTCTCTAAATGAATTAGACAGTACACTCGTAAATGTAATTTGCGATTTTAGTCTAATCTAATCAAAAGCAATAACCGTGAGCAAACAAAGGCTCGTCAGACGAAGCCAACCAATCAATACGTAGAACAAAATAACCAATTTCGCGCAGACGGGCTGAATAGTCCTGGTCTAATCAAACGGGATCCGAAGCCTCACGGAACGCTCAACTATTGCCAACTCGTTCGGAATATCGGCGAAGGAGTAAAAGGAAAATTAATAACCGCAGATATTCACTTCGTTGAAACGCTGTGACGCAAAACTAACTATTGCTCATACAAATTCAGATCGAGTATTATTGTATTATGAATTCGCCAGTTTTCCCTTGCAAGATGAACTTAAGATAGCCTATAAAGTGTAAAACGGCGCGCGGAGTTTCTGTTTCAATTTACTTTAATATATTTGCACAACGAACCGTCCAAACATTATTATTTCAAAAACTCACAAACATTAAGAACTCGTTAATTTTATTATTTTATAGTGCTGTATATAGTCTATAACAAAGTTTGGAAATGTTATTCGCGTGTACAATTCGCATAAAAACTTTACGTTCAAGAAAGTCTATAATGCTGTTGGTATGTTAATAAATTATAAAATAAATACAAACTTAATCAAGAAGTAATATCGTAATAATGATTGAAAGATCTTAAAAGGTTAAATGTTAACAATAGCAAGCATTTGCCGCGTTATCTAAAGTTAAAGGTAGGTATATCGTTGTAAATGAACAACGGTTTTGTTCAGACTTCGATCCTAATGGAGAATAATTGGTTATCACCTGCACTTACCCTGTAATCTGTAATCAAAGCACGAACTCCCGTAGCACTAATGACTTTATGTAACACACATTTAGATATTAGAAGGGGAGGAGGAAAGCCGTTTGAGTGATAAGGCCGCCGCTGTTCGCTTTATTTGTTTTGTGGTATTTTTGGTATACGACCAGTTATTTAACGTTTATTTATGTATATTCTATTTATAAATAACAATTCTTCTCCTTCCACTGTTGGACATATGTCTTCTTTAAATAAAGAAAGTTAAAGTCGTAGTTTGCCACGCTGGGCAAGTGTGGGTTGGCAATTTTCCACGCTATAGCGAATATTAATTAGAACTCTAAAACGCACAGGTTTCCTCGCAACGTTTTGATTCGCAGTTACAGGAGACAGGATTTAAACTCCAGACGCCCGGACTGAAGGACTGCTTCCTGCAAAAAATTAGTACTTACCCTACATTCTTACGAAAATCATTTGTTAGCGGAATTTTTTACGGTACGAAATATTGTAACTTACAGTTTTTTGAGTGATTAAAAATATTTTTACCGATTTGCACTATTAAGCGATTTATCATTTATAAATTATACCTACCGTTGATCACGTATTGGCGATTTTATGTTTTCTTCTTTTCTACGGCGAATTGTGTCCAATTCAGGCAATTTGCAATAGTGGTTGTCCCGAGCATGCCCACGAGACGCTTCGCAGCTACAGCATCGGCCAATACTTATTGACTAAAATTTTATTTTTTGTATTCGTTACTTGTGATTTCGATTTTGTATTCATGTTGAAGCAAATTTTGCTAAATCGCAGTTGAATTTCGGATTTACTAGGGTGTTGTAGTAGATAGAATAGTTCTTTCAAAAACCCTTCGACGGTTTTGCCTTTCAGTAAGTGTTTGAATTCGCTAATGTTTTAGTTCAAATACGTATTTTAATATTATAATTATATCGTCTCGTTAAGTTCCTTCCAAAATAGGAAGAAAGCACCGTGTCTTAAATATTTCTATTCTTTAATCCGTGACATGCTTCTTTTAAATTCTTCTATTTTTCTGTATCTCTACTGAACTGGTGATATATTCATATGCTTTACACCTATTTTCTCCCTTTATTTTACACAATTATCCCGTTAACTCTTAATATACGCAACACATCGCTGTCGTTGTCTACAAGTATATCCCAAAACCCATACATTCACCTCTCGAGTCTCGCTCATTGTCTGTGTCTGATTGCTACCGAAATTAAACATTTGTCTCAATGCGATGCGGAATGAGGTAGAAAAGGAAATAATAATACACTCGGATCGTCTGAAGACGTCGCCTAAACAGGACGGCTGTTTGTATTCATCTTATCAAGCAAATGTCTTAGAAATTCCCATGTACCATGAGATGAGGAAGCGTCACCATCATTCTATGTACAATACCATGCACACGTGGTGCAAATCTTACTGAGGAATGTAGTTAACAATACGAATTTGCGGAGTCTCGCATGTTATTTAAATCCGGGAGTTGAAAAAGGATAAATGACCTGTTCAGATAATAATCTCCTCAAGTGTACTCAATTACGTACAACCTACAACGATTGCACCAACAACAATAGATGCAAAAAGTATAAGTTTGGTTACTGCTAAAATTAGTATTAAACCGTAAGGTATTTAGGATTATTAATTTTTGATATAATTAACTCGTCGAAAGACATGAAATTATAATAATTTAATAAATGTCAAATAAAAGTAGGTACGACACAAGTACGTTTTTATACACACTACGTAAGAAAAAAATACGTGATATATCAAAAACAAGAAGAAAGTAGCACAGAGTTTTCTACTAAAAATGTAATGTACGTTCAAACGTGTAATAAGACTGAAATAAAAGAACACCCCGCCATACAAACAGCATCGCGAATACTTTCGCTTGCCGAAGCCGGTTTATTCCTCCTTTCTCCCCGTCGACTGTCTCTGATTGCCGCCTAAATTAGACGTTTGTCGAGAGCGCGGCGAAATGAAGCCGAAGAGGAAACAATAGAGCTAGCATTATGCGATCTCTCGAATTGAACGCAGCCTCCTACCCACAGTAGAGACGTACAGTCCGTATGTTAATTTGTATTTTGTATACGTCAATAGAACTATTTATACCAAATTAAATATTTAAATTTCAAAATTTTAATTTCATCGCAACTTTCTTACATTAGATTAGTACAAAATCATATGGACTAAATCATACTGATAAGAATGATTGTTTGTATACTTTTGTAAAAATCTAAATAATATTATAAGTATTTTTTATACTTCGTTACAAGTGAAGTATGCGTTGTCAAGTTTAATTTTACGTTGATTATAAAAGTACATTAATTTGAGCGGGAATATTTAGAGCACTGCGGAACCCAAATGTGATAGTTTTGTTAAATCCTTAAATTTCTACAGAAACTTAACCAAAGTCGCATTCGTGTATAAACAATAAAATGACCGTACTCATAAAATCTACGATGTCCATTGTGCAGAGTCACACCACGGAATGACTGTCAATATACAAAGAAAGTAATGTCCATAGTCTATTAAACACGACGTTTGACGATCTGCTCACACACACTCCCACGCATACACACATGTACAGACACACACGAACACGCAACACGTTCCATTACATTCTAGACAATTTTTATTACATCTGTTATATCCGTTTTTAACGGCGTTTCGTACACATTAACCAACTCGGTAACAGCTTGTCAATATTTGTTGTTGGACCCTCACGTTATGACATTGTATATTAGCTGTGCTCGGATAGTTGAATAGTTATTTTATGGCCAGATAAGTTTATTGATTGATACGAGATAAATCGTATATTTGATGGGTGGAAATAAATCAAAATAATAAACAGATCTTAATTTCTCTCTAATGCCACCAGATATCTTATGTGATTCTTTTCCAAATTAACTGGCCCCTTGGTTAAGTAATTAGTGAATAGCTGTGACGGGGATTATAGACCCGATGTATGGATTGGGAAAATATTTGGATAATGGGCACGAGAATTCGTCTTGTGTATGAGTGTAAAATTATCCATATATCGAAATATGTATTTAGACACAAAAACTTCCGTGAGTATCATACTTCTGGATCAGATGGCCGTGTGTGAAATGGTCCTTATATACTTTTTTTTTATTATTATGATAATTGCTACTAAGTAAATCAGTATTGGGTGAAATACAAAAAAAGGTTTTCGAAATAAAATTTCTAATACAATACGTGTTTTAATCCACGACGTCACCGTTTTGAGGTAACACATCGAAATTCCATTGTAGATTTATAAATTTGCCGTGCGAGCGAAACATAAACTGGTGGGTACACGCGTACAGGTGCCTTCTCGTACGATGAAACTTTGATTATATTTTTACGAGCATCCCTTCCCGTCCCTCGTAAGGGGTAAGGGGCGGGCACCTTGCGTGGAATTAATTATGTAAGTCAACATTATAATCCGGTTATATTAACCATATTTATTAAGGTATAAACGAACGTGTTCGAAGTAGCGAAGAGAATCATATTACATATTATAACTGAAATGTAATTTTTATTAGAAATATTTAAATATTACATTTTATATTTTAAAAAAATTCCCATCTTAGTGCTTACCACGCAGTTTTACATAATTTTAGAGTGACGTTGTTTACCTATAGTAAACAAGGGGAAGGCTATAGTAGAAATTGAATCTTTACACCTTCCCTAAAATATTCATGCCTGATATCATCAGGTCGCGTACTTATTAGAACAAAATTGATTATGCAAATTTGTCTATTGGAGGTATAACAAGTATCTTGCTGTGAATATAATGCAAGGTTTCAGCTTCTCCTGGTGTTATAAAAGATGGAAATCCAAATGTTTAAATGTATATAAAATAAAAATTTAAAACCATTTGTATTTAGAAATTTGTTACCAAGCCCCGGTATAGAAAGAGCATCCGTCAAAGGCACTGGCTAAGCAAATACAGGACCACTCTTATATTATGAGAGATTGAAAACTGCAATCTGCTTCGTTAGGGTTGCCAGAAATCTTTTTCTGTTTATCCTGCGATAGACGAGGTAATCAGTTTAGTTCGTTTAGTTGATATCTAACAACGAAAAAAAATCAGTCATTTGCAGTTTCCCTGTTAATCTATTTAATTAAGTTATAACTGATAACTTCAAAATTAATTAGCTCAGTGATAACACTTCTTTTTGCCTGCATTGTCTTTTTTCCTGAGAGGCGTAGACACTCACAATCAGTTTAATTAACAATATTTCGAATATTTTTAGGTGCTAAACATAAATATATTTATGCGTACTGAACTTGTGTGTGATGTGTGTTGGTGATAATTAAAATATATCAGTATGTTATAAGATATATAATCGTATTTTCGTATGGCATTTTGGTGGCAACCCCTCCCGTCAGTCACATTCATATTTCCTGCGGAGTTGGTCGATGAAAAGTTTTCGGTTCATTTGTCTAAAAGGTAAAAGAAAAAAAAATAAAAGAACATTCACATCCACATGCGGAGCTTTTAGACGCCATCGATTGAAACATTCGAAGTGGAATTGCAGGGGAGCAATGGCGACAGGTTTGTTATGGCGAGTAAATGGTGACTATTACTTGTTATAGATATATATTAACCAATATTGTTATGATGCGTTTTAAATCAAACTTAAATGGGGTCGATAATTGATCTTGCGTTAATGTTAATTCATACGTAGACGATGAACTCTGAATAGTTATTCAGTTGGAAAGTTAAAAGTGTCGGTTCACGTCTTAATATTTAAAATTCAAGTAATTTTAATAATTTTGCACTTTCGTTACACATATAATGTTTCATGTTAAGGCTGCAACTTATTCTCGTTGTCGATAATTGATAATTTTCTTATTGCACATTCTATGTAATTTCTTTTTTAGAGAATAAAACCTGGAACTATGAATATGCGAACAGATTCCATACCGGCTACGCGATAGCATTTTGTTCATGATGAGCAGGTGTTCCTACTAAATTATTTGGTAATAAGTTCAATTAGTGTAAGTCTCGTTTGTGGCGAGGAAACGTGAGGAATTACGGCTTATGGCTGTTAATGTTGTTTTCCAGCTCTTAAAACTCGAAGTACGCAAAATGTATGTTCGTAATTATGCAATTTTTAAACTATTATACAATCGTCGCAGTAAAGACTACACTTATGCAACTCATAGGGTTTATTCAACATTCAGACGGGTCCGTCGTAACGCAAAGTCTTCAGCGTCGATAGAACGGGGGAAAAATGTGTTTGCAGTTTTGTAATATGATAATTGGATATTACCTACTAGAAATTAGACGTCACAATTTTTTATGTGAAATTCCATCAACACATGGAAATGAACAACATTTCTTTTTCTTTAAATCACTGTTACCTGGTGATTCAAACCTGTGAGGCTTGGTAGCGTGGGTAAATAATGTAACAAATTCATACTAGTATCTTAAATGCAAAAGGAATCCCGTGGAATAGGTGGTGGGGGGCCTATTGCCACACACCAGGCACAGATCCAGACTCCGAGTCACTACTTAAGATTCTAAATTAAATGAAATCCAGTGGCGCCCGACCCGAGGTTTGAATCCAGGACCACCAGATTGGCACTCGCACTCGCAACCACTCAACCAACGAGGCAGTCACGACCATTGTTTTCGCAATAGTGGCGATGGCAACGTACACCTGTTAAATATCATAATATGGAAGCTGGAAAAGAATGTATAAAGGTAAACATGTAACGAAACATATAAAAAGTAAACATGTATGCACATGTTTAAACTGATCAAAGGTATGAATGGAGCAATAAGCTCAGCCCTATCTCGAGCTTCGTTTGCTTTTATAGCTGCTATTAAACTATATATAAGCAGTAAGGAAGACACTTTCCTCACAGTAAACAACATCCGTGGGCAGCGGATTATGAAGTATCAGGCCAATGAACATTTAAACTTCTCGAACGGTACAGGTATAATCATATCGGTATGTTTAAGTCAATTTTATTACTGCAGTTGTTAGATTAGATTGCTGTATGATCTTGCACTTGCGCGTTGCTATTCAGTGTTAAGATTAAATTTTTTATCGTGTCCTGTCTAAAGCGAAGACATCATACTAAGTACTCATACATAGTTGTACACTTAGTAGTTATTCTTTAATAGGGTTTTATATATATAAATTAATTTATTTTAGTGCATTTTTTAAAATGGCTGCTTTGTTGCTCGAAAGGTCGCAAGCGCTAAAGCTGTGCGAGAGGTCCTGGTTTCGACTATCATATCGACAACTATTGTATCTTTCTGGCTTAAAATGTCTAACAGTAGCTCAGAGAGTTGATTTGTTCACGGTACATGATCCCCCCTCTTCCCCCCTATTCCATGGTGAGGCGAGAACGTAAATAGCGAAATGTGGGAGTGTACTACAATTTTCTGTCAAACCCTTCAGAAAAATATAGATGTAATGTAACGTTTCATTCAAAAATGACGAATATCTCGTGTACAATTAAAAAATATTTGTGTACAATAAAAATCATTTGCATTCTATTGTTTAAACTTTAGTAAGATCTACAAATAAAGATAGCAGGAAAATTCCTTATAAAAGCGTTAGAGCAGTGCGGGGCAGAGCACAGCAGCCCCGGGATGCACTTCGGCAAATGGAATTTCATAGTAGCTCAAATAGCGCTCAAAGATTACCTTAGGCTTTACAGCGTGCCATATAAAGCTTACAGTATACACAGGCAAGATATATTTATAATTGGTAAACCTACAATGGTAAAAGTAACTTATGCGAGTCAAAAGTTTTATTTTAATAAATATTTCGTATTGTGTTTTGACGAATCATATCACTCTTATGTTTATTTGAGGGGGCGTTGCGCTAGGAGGACACCGGTGCGTTCCACTGGAGATCCCGGACCCCTTCTATTAGCGCCGAGGAAGGCCAGCGAGGGGGTTTTAGTGCGGTAAAAGTCCCACATAACTCGGTATCACTCCCATGGTACTGGGTACCTTTTGAAGGTTTCCCCCTCGTTAACAAAAAAAAAATGCCTAGGAGAGTAATCTCACTTTAACCAGTAATATTATACGTCCCGTAGAATAGTGGATGGAATCTGTTGTTAATTTTATGGAATGGTTTGGTGTGAAGGCTTTTGGTAAAATGCATTCCGGTATAAATGGTCCAAAAACGGTAACAGAACAATAATTAGTTAAACAATACCACTGCATCAATAGTCATTAAAACAACATGTATTTTGTTTCGAAGATTCTTGTTCCCGGTCCATGTGTATTCTAAAAGTTACGAACTCAGGAGTAACGCAGCTGTGATCAAAGAGTAACACAAACACCAAATGCGTTATTATGCGAATAAAGTTATTTTCTTTTCTTTCTTTAAGAACAATCTTTAAGAAAAAGAACAAATTTTTTAAGAACAATCTTAATTTTATATTAACATAAAACGCTTAAATTAGATTGACAGCATTGATATAGCAATAAGTCTATTGAAGATTAGAATGACCTTGATACTTAACTCTCCAGAAACGCCGTTATAACTTTTAATAAAAATAATTTTAATAAAAATAAACGAAAAAGTTATTTTCTCCCCAATGTCGGTGAAGAATAATGTTGAAATTAAGTCATGCTAGTGTAGTGCTGGAAGTTTTTACGAGTTGCGTTATAAATGTTTAACAAAAAGCTTTGTTTAATGAAATTTTATTATAATATTTTCGAGTAAGTCAACTTCGCAAGGACAGCGCGGTACTTCCACACACCTTGTCTGCAATATCAGCTGGTTATTAAATTACCTGCTTCATTTCTCCAAGGATTCTCTTCAGGGTTGGCGAATGGCACTCTATTAATGTATAGTTATATCGGCTTTGTTGAAGCGAAGTGTAATTTGGCACATTTTACAATATGATACCTAGCGTTTGGATGTAATTCCTCGGAAAAACAAATAATAAATATATTTGTAAAAGCACCTCTGAGAATCCTAAAGTATCACTTTGGGAAATTGAAAAAATTATACGTGCCACATATTTGTATGAACGTTGTAATTGATAACGAGATCGTGTTTGATAGCTACGTCTTTATGGAGCTCTACCTCAGTGTCAATTGTAACTTCATATTTTTCCGACCCTTTTGTCGAGCCACTGTTGGACACGAGTCTCCTTTCAGAACGGCGGCCATAGTTTTACTCAACTTTATTCCACTAATTCGAGACGAATTAATAAGTTTGAATTTGAAAAGATAGAAAAGGCGTCGTTTATTTGTCTTTTCTATGTCGTCGTGCAGCCCTAAACTCCAACATTCAAGAGAAAAGTTTCAGCATAACTTGAGGAGACATTTCATCGCCCTCAAAAAATTCAACTCTCAGCAAGAGTGGCGTGAGGCAGAAATATTTTAATATAATAATGTGAGTTTGTAATAGTTTAACTGGAGCAGAAGAAAAAATGGCCGTATAAAATGCCTCTTAAGAAAACAAAGAACTTTGAACTAAACTTTGAAAAGGAGTCGGAACACATGGTAGGTAATACTAAGTTCACACCTGTGCAAAACTGGGCATCAGTCAGAGAGTTGTTCACCGACATCGATGTGTTATTCATCAGTACATTACACTAGCAAATGCTTAAGATCAAATTTCGCTCTTTTCTATAACTTGGTTATTAAGTGTATCTATCAGGTATTAAAGCATAAAGATATGCCAATGCCAGATAACTGTTCCATGAATCATAATCACGTGGTTCTGATGAAGCCGTCCTTCTATACAAAAAATGGTAATTCCTATAAGATACTTATTTAAAGTCGTATCCCTTACAAGCGCAAGCACCTGTTTCGCGAATCCAGACGAAAACTGATTTTAAACCTAATAACACAAAGGTCTTCTTTATTGTCTTCGTTAATTGCAAAACTGTAAAATCAGACAAGACGAATATTTTTATAACAATACGTATAATGTGTATCATATATTTGAAGAACGTAAGCATATAAAGTGCATATCTGTGTTGCCTCGCAGTAAAGAAAATAATTTCGCGAATGTGCATTCAGTATCGCGCGTTGCAGTCACTTCGCAGCTACGGTTCAGTGCTTCGGGGTCAGTGGACAAATGCTTTGTTGCTTCGCGTTGCACTCCGCCAAATGCTCTACGTACAGTTACATAACAGAGTCAGTGAAACGGACCGATATTCCTACTATAGATAGTGTTTCGTCATAAATATTCATTTCATTGTATTCCACAGAATCGTCATCATCCTATCTCAATCCACTGCTGGACGTTCCACAGAATATCTAGCTTAACCTTACCCTTTGACACGCTGTCGTCACGTAGTTTCTCCAATGTCAGATAATGTCAGCGAAGAAAAGCTAATGAAAGTAATCACGTAGATAATTCAAGAACAAATAATTAATTTAACATTGAAATAATTAAAGTGTCTGCGTTTAATAATGTTGTAATTAACGCTTTTATTGACCTTTTTTTTACTACTCTTTTTTATGTAACCGTTAATGGTTATACTATTTTTAATGTAACTGTAATGTGTATTGGGCAACACACCAGTTTACTTTTTATATATGTCTTGTGTTTAAAGAGTCACGTTTATCTATCTTTAAGTAATATCATTTTTATCATCATTTGATCACATCGTTTTATGTATTTTTGTGATATAATGGTGGCGATTAAAATGGTATGAAAATATACGTTATAAAGATAACTTAACTAGGGTGGGCATATGTATATTACGTTTTTGCTATAAATATAATATGCCTCATGTGTCTGCCAAACAGAGAGCAACCTGGCCGGTATTTTTAAACGTAACTTGTTTTAACCGTGTAAGGTTTCGATTTGTTTGTTTTCGTATTTAAAGTTATCGTACATTGATTAAATAAAATTTTCTGTTGTACGCGCGCGCTGAATCGAGAACACAGTTTCAGTGGAGGTCGATGCTCACTGCACCGGTGTTTCTTTACTTCGCCGCGCTGCGTTGTTTGTCATCAGCTATTACGTCAACTATTTTATAAATGGGCAGGTACCGTCGGACAGAACATTTCTTTTACATACAATTAGACTGAAGGACTCAATCAGATTTATAGTGAATATTAGAAAATGTCTCAGTTTCTTCATGATTTCTTTTATTAAGGGTTATGGTTGTGATATGCAAGATATTCCCACTTTAGAAATTACAAAGATGAATACGATGAATACCTCTCGGAATTTGTGTAATAGAAATACTTTTATTCCACCGATATACTAGTTACATATTAAAGATTTAAAATCTCATTTATGTCCTTATCATCTTTAATGCTCATGTATTATTAGAATATTTCGTTTTACTTTTGTAGCATATTAAATATTTGAAGTTTTTCGACTTTTGTGTACGTACGTGAGCTTTTGCCATTGAAATAATTTAAATATCTTTAACTTAGATTCCAAAGTGTCCATACATGCGATAAATATATCAAAGTATAAACCGTTATTTTCACTGTCATTTAAAAAGTTTCAAATTAACTATCATAGTTTGGGGAGCGAATGTCAGTCCAATTGGGTGCGCCTGCAGCTGATTGCCAAACTTCACATTTGCAAATGTTCCGTGAAGCTATTGAGTTCAAAAGGTTGTCCTGAGACTTTGAAATATGAAAGTTAGTTTCATTTGCTTTCAGCTGAACAAACTCAGCGAATGGATAAATTTATTATACCATCGATAATAATCTACTATTTTATCATCTTTCGATTGGACACAGGTCTCTAAAAAAAGTCATACGCTTTAGAACTTTTAATTGTGTTCTATTATTTGTTACTTGCACTGAGTAATCAAAACCTTATTATGACAATTGTACTTTTACATCTGTCATTTAGACTTAGAGAAAGAAAAGTTAATCCAACATTCAAAGTCCGGGGCATTTGCTAAAATCACCCGTTATTTGAGTTACATTTCTCAAAGAAAGTTACCCTAGTTTCCAGCATCGGAGCCAGATTGTAAAGACTTAACCCCGTTTGCGCGACTGCTCAGACATTTCCGATATCTATTCACCAGAATCTTGCCATAGAGCGATACAAAGTATGTAAGTTGATATTGGGAATACTCTGTCATTCCGTTCTCATAACAACAAATTGATTTTAACTTGTTTTTCTTTATATATAGGTATGTAAAAGATTTTAACGAGGGAAAAATCATTAAGAACTACGATGTCTACGTACTTGCCCTAATGATTGTACTCTTAATTTTTTTGACGAACAACACTACGCTTGTGCTTCGTGTCGTCAGAGATTATTTGCATGTATACGCCGGTGTAGCTCCCGGTGCCATTTCTATTCAAACATTGTCTGTGGTCTTCTCTTATCAGAACATTTGAAATACATAAACCTTTATCTACGCTTCAAGCCCTTGAATATTTCATAAAAACCCCTGTTACGGGGATGTGCTCCAATCTCGGGTTGCCAGTCTGTTCTGAGACTTATCGTTCGGGCTCGCTCGTTACAATAAGATGGGCTGAGATTAACAGGTCTTGTTTTTGGTATTTTTTCTTATTTATTGTCGCTGTGGGCCCTCGCGGCCCTTATTTATTACCTTTGAGAACAATTTAGTTTTACATTTTAGCAATTCAGATGGGCCTGTATTTTACGTGATTCCTTTAAAGTATGTTGGTAGGTAGGTACTCGTATTTACTGAGTGAAAATAGAGAATGTTTTAAATTGTTTGATTCGTTTCGGCTAATGTAACTTTGCGGAAGTATTACAGACTACGTTTCCACGCTTCCCAAATTTTAATTACATAAATATATGTAATTAAAATTTGTATTATTGTATACTTAATAAAGTATTTAAAATATATAAATTGAAAAGGTGTCCATAAATCTAACTTCGTAGTTTCCGTTTTAGCCAGTTGGTGTGCTGTTTTTATATTTATCGCATGTTCTCCGTCACATAAATACGTGCAAAAATTCAGAAAATGAAGTCTTTCAAAAATTTTGAACAATTTTTTGAATTCCAAAAATTTTAAATTGTGCAACGGCATTGTGACTAGATCGGTCTGCCGGGCCAGCGACCACTGAACCTGATTGTTAATATTTAAATTAGACAGATAGTAAAAATCACATGTCCATGTATAAATTACCTTAAATTAATTGTTTAATTAAAATGTATGAAAAACCTGTGTAATGCCAATAAATTAACGCTTCCAGCTCTTTTCTAATAACGAGTATTAGAAATGGCAATGTATTCCTGAATTACCATTTTATTAGTGTTCGAAGCCAATAGCCGGAGCGGTCCTACCTTTGAGCGTGTCCACGAGTCGTATGCATTATTCAAGGAGCCACAATCAAAGCCTTAATTAACATTATGAACAAGAAACTTAGATATTAAAGATGCTGAAGCGAGAAAATTGTTACGCGCTCTAAGTCTTATGTCCAATCCTTTTGTTGGGTTCAGTTCGTTCCTTCGACTGGGAATACACTTAGTATGCTGCACCCTTTGATTTGCCTATGGGTCTATTGGTAGCGACCTGACAGATGACAGATGACCAGCAGATGACAAATATTTAAGTGATAAAAGGAGTTTAGTTACATAAGTAATTGTGGAAATTTATGTGTTTGTATATTAGCATCATCATCGTCAGCCTCTTGATGTCCACTGCTGGACGTAGGCCTCGCCTAATCGGCGCCACTCCATCCGGTCCTGGGCCTTCCGAATCCAGCAGCTTCCCGCTGTCTTCAGGTCGTCAGACGACCTGGTAGGAGGGCGACCTACACTCCTTTTACCGAGTGTTTGTATGTATTCCATGTTTATGAACTATGGAAACAGAGCAGTAAAAGCGTTGCTTAGTTTGGGATCAGGTGGCTCTGTGAAGTTGTCTAACATTATTATCATCGTTGTCATTTATCATAGTTATTATTATGTTGTCCCAGTTTGTTACCCCAGTTTGGGTCGGAAGGTCTAGTCAGCTGTCAAACCAGTTAAATTTAGAGTTTGACACTAATTGTGCAAACTTTTAGGCCATCGTGTCTACCAGCTTCGGTAAATGATTTGTGTACTTACTTTGAATTCAATACTGAGGATCTATTTTTGAACAACTTGTTTCAATAAATGTATATAAACAACCAAGAAGCATAGCAATCATTTCCATAGAAACGTATGTACATACTCGTACATAGATATGTAAGAAATGTTTTATTCATTACTGAATCTAAACTACTTTAAGTGTACTAACTAGATCGAGTGTTGTTAGCGAACACGCGGCGACTCGTCAAATAATTAGCAGTCAAAAGTAGAGCAAACGTAATTATTAAACGATGAGCTAAGTTTGTTTCGAGAGCGGAGGCGCGCTGTGTAGTGCAATGCGCCCTTAACACGTGACACACGGACTCGAAGGACGATAAACATTTTTTATATAACATCTGTAAAATTGACTAAATAGCAGAACAAATATGCTTACCGTGCAAATTGGAACTGATCGCAATTCTTAAATATATTTTTTTGATCTTGATGAATATGTATATACGCATTTGAATTCATTTTTTTGTATTAAAGGAAATTACATTTCCACTGCCACCTCCTCTTATGTGTTATGAAATGCACAGTGTTGTGCTTATTAACCATTAGTAAACATATACAGTAATACGACAACGGTCGAAGCGCCGCTGATAATTTGTCCACTTCAATGAACAACTGCGATATATGTACGATATACATACTTTGAACACTTGCGAAAATAGTACTCTGCTTTCTTGCTATTGCATGAATTTTGACTTGATTACTATAACTATCTTTATTCATTGTCATCGTAAATTGCTGTCCCAATACCGATACAACTCCGTTTGATTGCAGACAGCGACCTATAAATAGGACGTCACGCTGTCGTGGTCTGCAGCACTCGCAATAGCTTTGTTTATTGTCAATGGACTTACTATTCGTAGACAGATGTTGATATGCCCAGGTTCCTTTTTTCAACAATTACGAGATGAACTTAAACATGTTTTATCAATCGATAAATTATGAATTCTAAATGTGAAATATAAGTTCATTTGGAAAATAGGATGTTTTTTGCTTTTTGTGAAATAGTTTGCTTTGGAATCTTCCTCCAACCTAATGATCCTGATAGATTATTTCTTGTTGGATACTGAAGAGATTTTTCCAATACTTGCACAAACATAACAGATCCTGTGTCACCAGGAACACTGAACTCTTAAAACATTTCCTGCACATTAGATGCAGTCTCTCGACGCGGCGCAGACACGCGCGTTTGTCGACCGACACAAGAGTTAAATCTCATTGACAGACTCACTGAGACACGCTGGCTGATGTCTTCACTCATTTTAAAAAACGAACACTTCACTTTTCTTGTCTTATACCATAACAAGGGTATAATGTTAAGCGAACAATATATGGTAGTGAAATTATTGAAAAATATACGAGTACCTACATAAATAAAATGATATAGGTCTGCCGTAGCGCGCTCATCACGAAAATACTACACTACACTAATAATATTATAGTAATACTACACTAGGTAACTATTAATATTTGGACTAGTTATCAAGGTTTTTTATAACGATATTTGAAGACTACGGGTTCAGTAATACGTTTACTTACACTTTGTGTTCAGTAACATAGGGAGTTATCTAGAAACAGTGAAACAAATAAAACTTTTTTACAAAATTGAAATTTTGTAAGCAAAACATATCCTTGATTTCGATCTTTTTAATGTTTTTACCTCTGTAGATATTGTAATACAATTTAATACCTATGGGTAATAAGTAACGTAGACGAAGTCACGAAATAGATAATTTGTATCAGGTATCAGTAATAGGTAATATTTAATAAGCGATTACTAATTTAGTTATATTAGATCATACATTGCTTGCCAA
Organism: Parelbella ahira ahira; assembly: GCA_018244795.1. Classification (NCBI taxonomy): domain Eukaryota; kingdom Metazoa; phylum Arthropoda; class Insecta; order Lepidoptera; family Hesperiidae; genus Parelbella; species Parelbella ahira. The sequence goes on along the minus strand of DWME01002592.1, from coordinate 3,266 downwards.
ACAGATTCTGTGGATGATTTATAATGGTTGTATTCATGTCTATTATAACGTTCGTTCCAATGAAATGGGTACGAAGTTTTTATATATTTTTGTAAATATTAAATTCAATACAACTGCATATTATTTTCTATATTCAGTCTTAATAGAGTTTCGTACCACTAAAACGAAATAGATACAGGAAACTGCCAATGCAAGATGTAGGTCAGAGCTTATTACCTGATTTAATTTTGTGATATGATTCCCGCTATACGATGCTATGAGGTGTTAGTTATACGGTTTTTAAACCAATGTAAGTTAATTATATAAAACGATTTTAACGGAAACTATTTTTAAGTGAATAATGTCCCTAAAATATATTAAAAGTACAATTATAAAAAAATTAAATGTTGACAAGTCGAACTCTGAATAATATAAATTTTGTTAAATTAATATTAACCAGGAACACAATTCCTTATTTGACTAGACGAAGAAAAAAATTCTATATACTTTGTGAACTTTTCGTATGCAAAAGGGATTTGATTCTTATTCCCTATATCTGCTTCTGCAAAGCTATGTAAACAATACAGTAAGCAAAAGAAATATTACCGTTGCACTTCGTAATTTCCAACAAGTAATTCACAGGCACAAAAATAAACTTACCAGACCCCGGACACGTCATAGTTGAAGCTCCGCTCGACAGCGGCCTATCCCTTTCAAGTCAAAACTGTGTACCGGTCTTCAAGTTTTTTATTTTCCTCACTTTTAAACGGAGCGCGTCAAACAAAATTAATCCTTATTATCATAAACACAAAATGGTTTTTCCATCAACAAGTGGTAGTTTTCACGTCCAGTGTCAATGCGACAATTGAAATTCCACTTTATTAGGTAAATTTAGAGTTTACTTTGCTAGGACGTAATACGATTTAGAGTCCCGTGCTAGTGTTGTCTACCAGGAGACTCATTAGTTGCGATTTCCCGCTGACCGGACTACGCCGTGAAATATAGCCTGAGGTAGTTCTTTTAAGGCAGGTACTTTGTTTTATTTTTCATTTCAATTAATGAGTCTAGTGTACCTTGTTCGCGTTTAAGTAATTGTTAAAGTAATTATCGGAAAGCATTTAGTGGAAAAATGTGTGGCAAAGCGGGCTAATCGTTTCGTAACTGCCTAGACAAATTTAAAGAGAATCGGTAGCAGCTGGTAGATTAATAGATCTCATTTGTAACAATGACACCGTTTAGATGAAGTATAGTTAATTTAATTTTGTCTGTTATTTGGCAGATGATGGCTGTTTGTTATAATCGTTTCTAACGATATTCCTATACTGTTACGCTTGGTTTATTTTATCACAAGTAATAAAATTTATTAAATAATTTATAGATTGAGATAGGTCGTACTGAACTATTTCCCAGTCAGGATATTAAAACTACAAGTTTTTTCATGTCATTCTACCGTCGCCACCAACATATGAGCTTCTATAATTCCGCTTCAGGACATGGGCCATCGCAGAGGGTGTTTTACATCCTTATAATTATTGTCCATGAATAAAAATAATTTTGTACTTTCTTGACCTAAACTCAATAGTAAATGAACATATTACGTGATATCTAAGTAAACTGACATTTATATACATTTAGCGGGGTATTCGAGTCACGTCGGTGTCCGCGCCCGCCGGTCACCGCTGCCGCGTATCCCCGTCTGTAATGGACGTCTACTCGGTGCGTGGGCCGTTTTTCATTCTTCACAACAAAGCTCTTTTAAATCTTACTTTGTTCCCATTATCTTGTGTTTGTTTTGTTATTATAGCAACTTGATTTAAACCGCCTGTTTCTTTCGGATTTTATGTTGTTTTAACGCAACATCGCGCCTGTAATCCTCGAAGGGGTAGGCAGAGGAGTGTAGTATATTCCCACGTTTCACCAGTTACGTTTAAGTCCCATGGAATTGGTGGTGAGCCTATTGCCATACACCGGGCATAATTCCAGACTCTGAGTCACTATTAGAAATTCTAAATGAGAAAAATTCAATAGCACCCGACCCGGGATTTGAACCCAGGACCTCCCGATTGGCAGTTGCGCTTGTAACCGCTTGACCGACAAGGCAGTCACAGACAGTGTTGTTTTATGTGGCTCTAAAATAATTATAGTACAATAACAAAGGAAAGTTAGGTTCAGATTTGCAAGTAGTAAATTTAGATCTAACTCACGCTCCAATAAATTTAATAAATAGATGGATAATTTACATTGTTAACACATATTATTTGATCATATTAAAGTGTTGTTTTTGATTACACGTTATTGCATAACATCTTTATTTCCAAATCGAAATCAACATTTACGATTCTACAATCGATACGTAGTATTAAAAAAGTTAACGATTGGAAATGTTATAAAGCAATTTATTATCCCCCTAACAAATCCTTCGAACCCTTTAAACTCCTACAATGGAACGTAAAATTTAACAAAAGTCTAAGCAAATTTTCCAGGCCTCGGTCATAAAGTTCGATTTGCACATCAAACTCGGGGCGGGCGGGTATGAATACGAACTCCTCATCCGCCCCGCGTCAGTCGCGGCTCGAGGCTCGTCGGAGTGCCTCGTGCTATTGCTCAATCGAATTCTATACGGTCGCACTTGCCACGTGTGGTATCGGAACTTTGTAATAAGTGACTTGGAACTAAAGTTAGCTGTTGAAGGACACCGGAAGTATTAAGGGAAAGCTGAGGTATGTGTACTGCCGCGTTTTAAAACTATTGTAAAATATATTGTTGGATTATAAACATATATATATATTTTTTACTAAGTATTGCAAGCTCATGTTGATTGTAGAAAAATACATAAGATTTTTTGGCATTGAATGCTCTCTGCCTACCCTGTATGCGACCTGGAGTAAATATTTCTTTTTATTAACTTTTTTATTGCACAACAAATAGAATAGCCTGTGATTATGATGCGATCGTTCCTATAATTATTGGCCCAATGTTCGTCAATCGGGACTGGAACAGCGTGGTGGAGTATGCTGCAGGATCCTGAAAATTTGCGGTACAGATATTTGTCTTGGAATGTCTTGATTTGTCGTACTTAAAAATGTTATGGACAAGCAGACAATATTTATATAGTATTTACACAAAAAATGATGCTATAACGAATATCCGATTGATGATCGCTTTTAACCGTTTCTTATGCAGAACTACTGGACAATACTACCAACATGGTACATACATACATATCTTCACGCCAGGTCCCTTACGGGGTAGGCAGAGAGCACGGAGTGCCAAATATCCCTATCCTT
>DWME01002591.1:0-20420 GCA_018244795.1 Parelbella ahira ahira | reverse complement strand
ATTAAGTCACTAATTTACTCTGTAAAATAGGAGAGTAATTTACATAAGTACTTTTAGATTTTAAACTGGGTCTCTATCTCCGCTATGTAACTAATGATGCCTTTTTAAGATCCTTGTGATAAAAACAAAGAACAGAATTATTACTGGCTGTGGCACTGAGAAAGCAATTTATATAAAGATGTATTGAATAACAGATTGTTTAACACTGTGTATTGGTTTTGTTGTAAATGTAATGCACTGTTGTACTGCATGTGCGAAGTAACAGCGAGTGATCCTACGGCACTATTGTTGATTTATCAAGGGAACAACTACTCACTTGGCTGCTTGCATACTTTTAGTGAATTACATGTAATGTTTGATGAAGACATAATTAGTATAAAATTTATTTATGTCAAATGTTGTATATAATTTAGTTAAATATTTTTTAAGTGCACTATTCATCCATATCTAAGTAATGTAACATAATTTAACCAGATAAGTTGTTCCATGTCTGACTTGTTGTTAATCATTGATAACATTGATATCTTCAGGCCAGTGGAGTGGAGCAAAGGAATGTGGCACTGAACTGGTTGAGGGAACACTTGCTTAAGATCGAAGACAAGAGAGGGGTTGTCTACTTTATGGATGATGACAACACATATGCACTTAAGGTTTTTGAAGAGGTATAATTTTATTTATATGTATAGTGAAGTCTATTTGCATCCACACTATGTTTGTTGAAGATCACATTTATTAATTCATTTATGATTTTAATATATGTGTTTACTTTTTAATACATAACTTGTGTTATATGCTAGACCATAGTAGGTAGACTAGTATAGTACAATCCCCAGTTTCCGAAGTTATGCATATGTCCCACAATTGAATATTGGGTGAGCCTATTTCCATACATTGTGCAAAAATACAATCTCTGAAGTACTATTAAAAATTTCATGTTAGAAAAACTCGATAGTAGTGGACTCAGGCATTGAACCCAGGACCTCTACAATTCACACTTGCAATCAATCAATCAATGAGGTAGCCAACATATTTTTTAAAGTTTAAGGTGATATTTAGTTATTTGCATGCTATTTAACAATGTATAGTCTTAGTAGATTAGATGAAATGAAAGGTTGTAACCAGTACTTATCAATAGCGGGACTAAATGGATATTGCTGTTTATTAAATATTGAACTGATAAAGATAAATGGTATAGGACTTTTTGATAACTAGTCTGTCTAAAAGACATAACTGCATAGTTTCTATGTTTCACTAAATGGTCCAAAATGCATTATACTGCTAAGGAGGGCATGCAAGTGAAATAAATGTACTTGTGTTTCTATGCCCAGTACTGTGTAGGCACAAGTACACATAAACCATTATTTTCTTATTCAATTTGTGTTTAAAAAAGAGGAACTATTCAAACGAAACTCTAATTTGCGAAACTCATCATCATTGATCGAATCTAAAGATGAGGTCACAGAACACATGGGATTTATAGGCATCGATAAACAGACTGTTGCTAGTCACGTTTGCAAAAAAATAATATTTTTGTTTAAATTACTGCAATGTTTTCCTTCACCTAGTTCGAATTGGAATAATATAGTGATATGGGGAATTACCAGGAACAATGACGAGAAGTGGTTTTGCCAAGCAGTGCAATTGGACAAGCCACCAAATATAGAGCTTTTAATGATGACAGCATATTTTTGGACACTGAAATAATGGATAGATATTTAACTACCTCTTTGATCGAGTGATTGCAAGCGCGATCGGTGATTGTGTGACCTTCGTTCGATCCCCGGGTTTAGTGCTAACGGGTTCTGACTTAGATTCCTAGCAGCAGCTCAGCGTCTGTATTTGTATCCATGATATGGCAGTAGGTTAACCCTCTATCCCGTGGTGGGACGTAGAACTTAACCTCGGTGAATATAAAAAGCGGCGCGAATATTTAAAAAAAAAATGAGTCATAACGCCTTTTAACTGTAATTAATGGTTTTCCTTGCTGTTTCCTGATATTTTATTCAACATAATCTGTTATAACTTAAAAAATTACGTTGAATACAATATCAGGAAATAGCAAGGAAAAACATTAATTACAAATAAAATTTCGTATTGAAGAAGTTCCTCAGTATGAAATACATTTAACATTTGGTAAACTCCCCGAGGACACGCAGGATTAATAAGTAGCTATAGTTCTGTAACTGAACATTAGATATTCGTAAATTAGGTTAAGAAAATATAAGTAGAGAAATCTTCAGCGCATTATGCCTACAATTCTTCATATGACCAATTCACACCTTGTTAATGTTTGTGATGCGATGTTAACTGTAATGTAAATACGACGTTGGAGAAACTTCATCTCTTCTCACCTCACAACCTTACACCATTGTTTTTATGTTCACATCTCTTGCAACACAAGGCTTATAGTGTTTTAACACAGTGGTATTGCGCAATATCGATGAAATATTTTTTTTAACGTTTCCGTGATTAAACAGCGATTAAAGCCGGAAAAAACGACATTGTACATGGCCTTTGACGTCATCCGCGCCAATAATCCAACATGTCGAATTTAATCGTTAATTCATATATGTACATATTATTAAAGATCAATAATTTAAAAACTTCCAACAGTATTTATATTTCCTACTACCGTAAAACGAAGTCAACAGTCTGTCTAATAACCATATATTTGTGTGACAACAGAGTAATATATTACGTTACCGACTGTTGGACAAATATTGCATATTGCTATTCGCAATGGTTGTCCCAATTTGTTTCAATTGAAGTATATTTTATCTTTATTTTCAATGACCTAAATGTGTATATCCAGACGGCGTTACTTTGTCAGTTTCTCACATTTAAATTCTCGACTATTGTTTTGTCGTTTAATTATTCAATTCATACTTTTTGTAAAATGATTTTGTGATTTTTTGTTTGTTACGTTGCATAACAAATGTGTATCGGGTTCGTAGAGCATCGTTACGTCTGCAGTGGTATATAAAGTAGCCCTGTGTGGTCTCATGCATTCTTTTTAGTAGCTTTTAATACCTTAGGATGTTCTCGTTTTTTACTGTCGAAAAATGTATTAAAATGGCCATTATTCTACTTTGCAGAGGTTGCGGTAAGTATGACACGTTGTTATTAAAACAATCACATCCATTCATTAAACATGAGTCGGCTTGCTTACATTCATTACACATGAGCGCGTGCGAGCTGCTAGTGCGGGCGCATCTCACTTGTTTACGATCAACAATAATTAGTTGTCACCCGCAGGGTGCGTCACGCAACATTCCTGCTCACATAAACTATTAACATGTTTGTTGCTCATTTTTGTTTTTGTACTTTCTTAGTGTTTAGACCGAGCGATGATAAAGTTGAGATATTATGTAATATTATAACATAGCTGTATACACTGATCTGTTTGCGTGCGCTCGCTCTGCGGCGGGCGCAGGGCGCGCGCGGCAGATGCACGCGTGTAGATTACTGGCTGTCCGGCACTGACAGGGATATTAACGCATAATATGTATATTCGCTCCATTGAATACTTCGCGCTTGTTTACGGGCTGCGGCGTATATTTAACAACGCATACTCGTAGGTGACGTGTGGCTTGTTGAACGAAAGTTGCAGTGATATGTGATTTTACCGTTCCGCTGCTGGACACGGGTTTTTTCTTAAATTGAGGAGAATTAAATTCTGCCACGCTGGCAATGTACGAGTTGGCAGACTTTGCACGCCTTAGAGGAAACGATGGAGACTACAGTGTGCGGGTTTTCTCATGTGATATGTAATCAAGAATTTTGATAATTTTTGAAGAGCGTGCGTCAGGATCTTCTAGGACCTCAAGAGTAACAGGCTGAATTACAGCATCACTATTCTAATAGCCCCTAGACTAAAACAGTTTTCATTGCGAGCAATAAGATTTATTTGACCGCAAAGCAGCAAATACGACGATGACTGCCCGCCTCGCCCCTGCCCCTCGCTGCCTGTGACCTAAATAGTTATAATCAGCATTGACGCAGCATTGATTCGATGTGAATGTGATAGTACCTACGCCTAAACATTTATAGCATTTTTTAATATTGAACATATCTATAATTTTTAACTATCATTTTATCAAACGACCGTTGCGCCTTTTAACGAAGCAAAATGCCGACAGTGCATTACACGAGCGAGGCGGCGCGTGCACCTGCCTCGGCGAGGCAAGTCTCTGTGGAAATCTGCCTCACGCCGCTCGCAACACTACTCCCAAATCAATGAAGCGTAGTAGTTGCGACCTCGTCTCGCCGGACCGACGATAATGACAATGTTATATAAAAAATAATCAACATCCACTTCCATATATTATGTTTCGCACTAGTTTAGGTTGACGATGTAAAATGTATTTAATACGCCGCGTAATTATAGGTTATCAGTAGCTTTTTTTCCAATCTAATGGCGGAACGGAACAGTTCTCGGCAATTTATTTCACGAATTGTTACGTGGTACGTCCACTATTGAGGTATTAGCTCCTGACTGATAAAACTGCGGTTATTAAATGAAAAGTACTCATTTGTTTAATTAGTGTTGGCTATTAACTTCAATGTATATTAGTATTTTTAATTACAATACATTGATGTCTGCTATAGAAATCTTCGTGACAGTATTTCGGGAAGTCTTGAAGGGCGTTTTTCATCGATACCTTTGTCAATCTTTTTGGTCGATGCCATCAAGCCTTATGCGATTTGAAAAGTTTCTCCTGTAAAAAGGCATAGGTCGAGCGGTGGGTGGGCCGGCGTTGTCGCGAAGAAGTGCACTCGTATATTGGACAGCGAGGTCGTTCACCAACAATTGCATTCCAGTCGGCCGCGGTCTTGAGATGAAAGATTCCCAAACCAAATTGAGCACATAAGTGGCAGAGCTCGCTGGCCCGCACCCGACGGTGACACTGTGTGGTGGCTGTGGCTATCGGTACCACCACAGAACTAGTATTTTTCACTCAGGCGGTTTTTTGATTTTTCCACGGGCACTAAAACAGCGACATTTAAAAAAGGTACAACGGCGGGAGAACCAATAACTATTTTTATATTACAAATTTTTTTTTTATATTTATAAACAAAATTTTATTACAAAGTAATGATTTTTACGAATAAATTTGTAGATCGAAATTAAATTGAACTTCGATTTTTAAGTACGGTGAAAAATATCGAGGTTCACACTGGACATAATGAAAGATTCATAGGACCTAGTATAAACATACACAGTCTTTTCCGCCCGACGCCAACGCTTCCTACATAATCATACTAATAATTTTTTCTACGCCAATCATTTTTGCGATACAGAATATGCTCGTTGGTTCGCCTTGCCATATTATAAGTACAGTGGACGTGGCTGCGTGTACGAGTGCGTCGCCCTGTTGCAGATGCGCAAGATCAGCAAGGTGGGCGTGTGGCCGGTGGGCATCGTAGGCGGCATGCGAGTGGAGATGCCACTCGTGACCGATGGCCGCGTCACTGGCTACAACGCCGTGTGGAAGCCCTTCCGCCCCTTCCCCATCGACATGGCCGGCTTCGCCATCAACGCCACTCTGTTCATCGATCACCCGGAGGCCAAGTTTTCGAGAAAGGTCCAGTCTGGCTTCCAGGTCAGTTTGATTGATGCGACTATTGTTTTACCAGTTGAAAATCGTCCATTCGGTGCAGAGTTGTTTTTAAAAGTATTTGTTGTTGTACTCGTCACACGCATCACAGCTTCCGATCTTATCGGCTACCATTGTAAAACGTACATGTCGATTTACTCGTTAATCGTTATTACATTTTACTATGATTGTCCAGGTTAAATATGTATTTGCGATAAATATAACTTATCGTGTTGTATACAGTGCAACAGTATTTATCTTCTAATGGTGCCCTTTGTTGACATGGGATTTTCAAACCACGATCTTAATGGGAAACTTTCAAAAGCGATTTCTGAAATTATCGTCAAACTCCAAGATGCGTAAAACGAGAGCGAGAAGTTGCCAGCGAGCGGGGAACATGACCGATAAGAGCGGCGGAGTCAGTCGCGCTTTCACGTTCGGCTTATGCTGTTTATACATAGTATACCTCCGCCCGTCCATATCATGCTCCATATTGTTTAAGCATAAACTTTTTCAGAATTTGCGTAAATCTATGCTTTCATAATATAAATAAGATATATCTGTTTGTAATACCAAAATAATACCTTTTTAATGGTAATACATATAATACAAACGCAATTTAAAAAATCTCGGCTTGTCCGTTTGTTCCGAATTATCGCCGAAACGGCTAAACCGATTTCAATGGGACTTTCGCTACCAGATAGCAGATGTTATGAGGAGTAACTTTATTTTCGAAAAAGTTTTAGGATTCCGTGCAAAAAATATTAAAACACATAAAATGCAATAAACCCATGTGAATGAAGTCACGGATAAAGTTAGTTATAAATATTTATGTTTTCTAAAGCATGTTTGTACATATGTGGGGCACTGCCGCCCGGTGGGCCGATAACCTTACAATGTCGGTGGTCCATACGATGTTACCGGCGGATCGAGTTTTGTGGCATTGGGACAGGCCTATGTCTAGCAGTGAAAAGAGTGACAGATGTAATGCTGGTGAAGACGAATGTGTCCAATTTTTTTTTTCAAAAACATAAACTCCTTTTGAGAATTTTGTCACGAAAAGTAGAAAGAGCCAGCTAGAAATGTCCTGTCATTTCTCACAGTTTGCATGACGTTCATATTAAAATCTAGTCTACGGGCGTAACCTAGAATTTACTCCATAAGTGACACTCTCACAAATTACTTATGTTCGCACATATTCTGCTCACTTGGGCGCAGTACAAATGCTTAGAAATGCTTAATACTTATGTTGGTTGGTGAAACAGCTTTAGTGTCAGTTTCGTTATGCAAAAGTAGTAACAAACGGAAATTTTTATTGGCCTCAGAACACTGTCACTGTCTCATCAAGAAGTGCATCTACTTTCCACACAGTAGAGCCAACGCTAATAGCGCGAGACGGTCGCCCTTCGATCTCCGCCCTACAAAGCATTGCTTGCGTGCTCGTGTTCCCACGGGCAGTAAATATACAGCCGCAAAGTAATTCTTACAGCAGGGCCTTGTCACTTGATCCGTGTTGTATGTGTAATTCAACACTATATAAGTTTAGAGTGGGGGGGGGGCGGTTATCGTATCGTATACTTTTGTATAAGGATCATTGCCAAAAAGAGTTTTGAACTCTTCAATATTGTTACGTGTTGGGACGCGGAAGGTCCGAAATGAACGCCAGCAACACGCGAGCGTTCGACAACTTAATGAATCGATGTCGAATTAACGAGTTGTGTTTACGTGCCGGTTGCAGGAGAGCGAGATCCTCAAGTACTTCACGACCAAGGAAGAGCTGGAGCCGCTGGCCGACAACTGCACCAAAGTGTACGTGTGGCACACGCGCACGCAGAAGCCGTCCATCCTCAACCCCAAGAAGCTCAAGCACCCGCCCGTACCCGACGACCACATCGAGGTCTGAGCGCAGCGCCGACCGACGACTGATCGTTGTTTAACAGGAGCACGACGCACACATTACAACGACATCGTAAAAGTGCAAACTGGAAGCGAAACATTTTAATAATATCTTAATATTGTTGTTATACGTACCTTCGATTTGGACAAATATGAGACGGTAATGATCGTCCATGAATTAGATAAATTTAAACTGCGGGCTCAGCGCCCACTTCTGATGCACTGCCGCGGCCGGCCGCGGCGCGCTTTCTCATACATACTAACCTATAGATATGGATATTATGTTGCGCATCTGAATACATCCGAGACCGAATCTAAACCGAAATTAAAAAAATACCTATATTTTGTGCGATTTCCATAGCGTTGTCAAGATTATTCCAATCCAATGACGCTCGGCTACTGTTGAAAACTTGAGAAACGTATATTTGCATGACACAGAGCTGGAGATTGAAATTGAAACCAATGAGTTTTACTCATAGATGAACACGTTTGATTAATTAATACGAGATTAATTAATGATTTAAATAAAACGTTTATGTAATCGATGTAGACCGCTGCGCAAATTTTGATCGGGTCATAAAAAGTGAGCGCGCGGAAATAGGGAAAATAATACTCGACCTAAACATTCTCAGTGTGATTTGAAATATTGATTAGTAGGTATAGGGACATGTTATTACCAAACCTGTTCGGTTTTAACTACGTAACTAGTAGTAAGTAGAATTTTTTAGATATTACTAGAATTTAATCATAAGCTGCATAGGTAAGTTTTAAGCGGTTATATTTAAGGATACCGTTCCGAAAGAGAGGAGTCGTTTCGTGAAGCGAGATGCGTGGCGGAACGTGGTGCAATCACAACACGGCATAATAACGTGCTGCCGGGGTCGGTGCAGCATCGGGCTGTATTCCTCTAATTGCAGTATTTATTAGGTTTACTTAACACGGAGTGGCTCGCGTGACGTAATAATTGGGTAATAGCTGGCTAGTTTCCACCTATTCGTACAGAGACTATAATGTCGCTGGGTGGTGCCGTGTATTTGTGCACGCAGTTGTCACGCTTGACAGGACTGGTCCAAGAGTCGTGGTAAAAGCTGCGTGTGGCGACGGGTATGGTCAAAAAATATTTTTAGTTTTTAACGTAGTCTCCTGACAGGTTGATGCGTTGAATTCCTATGAGAACAAATTGAAACAGCGGCCAGAGACAATTTTCATAATCAGTTTGTTGGTAAGGACTCATTCAGTGCTGCCATAAGAGATCTCTATGAGTGCGATTAAGTACATGTCGGATGGTCACGCTTCGGTCCTTGATTGAAATTCTTATATGTATTATAATGGTTGACTGGTAGAAAATTCCAATTGGCATTAAGTCCGCCCCTTGTTAACAACAATAAAAAATAAATATAAATACCCCCAATACTACTTTTGGGGCACGCCTCGTTCACGCCGCCCGGTGCTCGTGTCGTGTGGCACGTGCGCTGCTCATCGGTTGCCGAATGGACCTGGCACCACATCGTTACTGCAAGTGTAGACTGCACCAGTGCGCTCGGAAACGGCTGATATAGGACGTGCAACAGTATCAGCACGGCTCGACCCGCAGCCGGCGGCGGATTTAGTCGCGACCAACTATCCACGTAATATTATGATAATAAGAACGTTACGAGTATCGGCAGCCCGCTGAGCGGTGGGTACGCGAGTTGTCCAACTCGTCTAGTCTCATGGTAACTATCGTCGCAGTCCGACCGGACTCGACTCCAGCTCCTCCCGGTGGTGGTGTATCGTATTATTTCATACTACGGCTTACTTCTTATACTTATTTATTAGCTCCCGCCGCGGGGCGACGGCTTTACCCCGTCGAAGGCGCTTATTATTAAGAGATAATGTTCATTTGTCTGTTTTGATTATTGTACACTTAAAACGAACAAATGAAGTATGGTTCTATTTATTCTTTCTGACTTTTATATTGTAAATACAACGTGCACGTCGGTGCGTACGGGAGCACCGTAGACGTCGTTATTGAAATCGGCATTATGTTGAGATCGATAAAAACATTGACATCACGATAAATTTGCATTCCTTTACACGAGTTTTATTTAATTTTTATTATTAAGTCGACTTTAGTCCGATTAAATTCTACATTAAGCATTTTAAATATTGAGTGTTACTTGTATACTAACCTAGTCATCCGCCGGTCAACTTCGCGTTCCCCGCTAGGGGGCGTGCGGCGGCCGAACTAAAACACTGCGACCGTCTGCACCCAAGCCAACCGAGTAGAACACCTCAAAAGTTTTGCTTCTTAACTCGACCAGAAAAGAGAGGTCGTCAGGTACAAGCTCGAATCATAGTTTAAGGGATGCAGCTCCAGGTGCACGAACAATTCGTACGTACAGCGTCGTCGGCCGAGCGACGCTGTCTCGCAGTCGGCATGTCGAAACAAATCGTGTAGTATATATGAATATCACAAAATATATGTAAGGATGCCACCTATATTAGGGTAAAACCGGGATAGATGCCCTACTTTTTGAAATAGCCACCTAGTTTTAAAAATATTGCTTTTATACGAATATTTTTTTTAATGTAGCTAGCTCATTCCTTTATGTTGAATTATAATTCAACAACCAACGTATGCGATCTTGACGTTGACGCAATCTCAACAGTTGGACTAGCAATCTCAGTAGATAGACCAGCAATCTCAACAGATGAATCTGCAATCTCAACAGATGGATCCGGAATCTCCATCGATTTTTCTGGTGTTGTCGGCGTTGTCTGGCTGCTTCTAGCGAACGGGCTACGCTCCTTATTAATACGCCACCATTAATACGCTGACTTGCATTGTCAAGATTGTCAAGAAAAAAGAATTCCGCGTACTCCTGTACACCTTCGCACTTCGTCATCATACACGACAGCATCTTCTGATGGAAACAAACCTACTACTGCCATCTAGCGGTCATTCGCAGAATTGCTCGTTTAAAACTTAACCCTGATAAATTCGAGACCCTGCATTCGAGAACAGTATTATTACTGTTCATATATAATAGAATATCGGCATCTATCCCGGTGCGGCGTCTCTCTCGGTTTAACTCTATGTAATTTTGTAGGAATACCTGAGATAAATAGATGTAGCTTTACGATGCATAATATGACGATGTACTATTAGTGTCCAAACACGGCTCCAGCCGGCGCGGGTGGCCGGCGGACGAAACTTGTGCTTGTGACTTGTGCGCGGAGCAGCGGCCTGAGGGCTGAGGGGAATCGATCGGCTGACTCGATACTCCAACTATGCATCACAAGGTTTAAACGAAGTAGGGCCCAATAAATATTAGCCGCTGGCGGTTCCGTGGCCTGTCTGCTCTTTTTCGAATGTCTGTGCCACTAAAAGTCATCTAAATTGTTTGCAATTCCAAAAGGTGCAACCTTAGTTTTAACAAGAAAACACTAAAAATTAAGAAGTGAAGATCTATTTTTTAACAACGTCAAGTGTAAGTAGAGATCGAGGGTCAGACATACAGACAATACATTTCCTACATCAGAGGAGTTACCTATGTATTGTCTACCTAGAACTTTTTGAATGTACATTTGAAGAACCACTTGTCATTGCGTACCTTAAACACCTTCGAAGGAAGGTCATTCCACAGATTATGATAATTATTTTTTGTCACAGACATTCGACCGCGAGCTTGCGGCCTGAGTCGCCTATGATTTCACGAGTTATGCATACATATTCATTGATGGGTCACAAATGCAAGTTCATTTTTTCTATGTACTCGAACAAATTATTTCTTAGGTGAATAAACCCTCAATATACCCCTAATGCAATTATGTCATAATATAGTTTGAAAGGTTCTTCTACTGTGATAAAGAACAATCATAACGAACGCCCGTTTTTTGTAAATATTTTTTTTTAATAATATTTATTTTAATATTTATTTCATTAATTTAACGACCTGTAATATACCGCATAAATCATAAATTGGCGCACGTAATAGTAAATGCAAAAGCGCGAGAGCTCAGAACAGTGTGACGAATACTTCGCTAAACGGATGACGTAAGTGGCTTGTTGCGAGGCGGCGGGCGGCAGGACGCGGCGGCTGAGGGCGGTCGCTATACGTATTACACATACATGCGGTCGGACCTGTCGGGGACTGCGGACTGCCGGCCGGCAACGCCCGTGCGTACCAGTTGTACACTGTACGGTTCAATATTATATCAATAAAGTATTGCCCAACAGTGCTGTGGTTTAAATTCATTATTTATAACCGTGCAGGGAATAATTGAAAAGGAAGAAAACTTGAAAGAGAAAAAGTTCAACTGTTCGTGTTGGACTGGAGGTTGAGACGGTGTGGCAGAAGTAATCATGTAAAGGCATTTATTGAAATCAAATATATCTAAAAGCAGCCCTCAACTTTCCACAGCATTTATTGTAAAATTATGTTAAGTAGCAGTTAACATAATGTATATGGTGTTAATTTATAGATTATATGTAATATTGAATGTACGAGTTAGGAAAAATTGAATATATCCTTAAAAATTTAATCGTTAGGAACGTGTTGATTTATTTTTAGTGAGTTAAAAGCGATGGGGTTATGAGGGTAAATTTATTTTGAAATGTAAGACATTATTATATATGCCTCGTTGCCTCGTTAGTCGAGTGTTGACAAGCGTGACTGCTAATCGGGAGGTCCTGGTTTTAAATCCCGGGTTGAGTAAGTACTTTTGGATTTTTCTAATTTAGAATTTCAAGTAGTGACTCAGAATCTGCATTTGTGTATGACAATAAGGTCACCACCTATTACTTTTATTCTTCCTATGTTAAGATTCATTTTTTACTTTTTAGTTCGATGTGCTATAAAGGCGTGTTTTTTAGTTTTTCAATTATATTATTTTTCACTTTATGCGATTATTTGGAAAAAAAATAAAGCTAATACAAAGGATTTTTAAAAATAGGATTTTAGTAGTAATGTTACGACAATATTTTAATAGGCGACATCTAGCAGATCATAAGAAACTATCTATATGGTTATACTTGTTTTTGAAATTGGGACCCCCAATGTAGTAAACAATGGTATCATAGTTGTTTAAGTCGCGACTTCCTAGATGTCGCTGTTATGTAAAAAAATAAAATGAAGGAAAGTTACATACACACAAACATACAGATGAAGCTAATATAAAGCGGGTAAAAATATAAAAGCAGGTGCAAAAAAATAGATAAAAACAGATTTAATAGTAAAAAAATTTATAGACTGCCTCGTTGGTCGAGTGGTTGCAAGCGCGACTGCTGATCGGGAGGTCCTTGGTTCAAATCCCGGGTCGAGTGCTATTGGATTTTTCTAATTTAGAATTTCTAGTAGTGACTCGGAGTCTGGATCAGTGCCCGGTGTATGTCAATTGGCTCACCATCTATTCCATGGGACCTAAACGTACCTAACTGGTGAAACGTGGGAGTGTATAATTACACTCCTCTGCCTACCCCTTCGGGGATTACAGGCGTGTTGTTACTTTAATAGTTAAATATAACAATTGTGTTATTAATGTGATATTATATAAAATAAAAATATATAAACATGATAATATACGTACGAGCTTCTGTTTCACACACATTATATACACACATGCATACATTTATAACTATATATGGAGTACCTATATTATACCTACGTGTTTAAAATTATAATTTAGACACTGTCTTAATAACGAAATGTCAATGCACCAGGCACATCGCTTAATCAGGTAATAAAACGTAAACGCGAATTGTTACGCAGTGATATATTTTTTCCGTTAATAATATCTATAACACCGGAACTACAAAAAGAAATCCATATCAAGCTAAGCCTATAACAGTAACAGGAAGATTCGTGATCGAACGGCCCTCGGCTGCGAAGAGATACTCGATCGTGCTACAAGGACCACTCGCTTTGGAGCTTAATAATGACACAGCTGAGTTAGCGACGGAGAAGGACCGGCTGCCGGGATACCTCCGTGCGTACGTGTACTGGCGTGAAGTATCAAAGTAGAATTTTGTTACCTAAGCTGTTTTGTTCTACTCCAATTTAATTAAAGAAATATTTTTTAGGCAAATTGAATTTACTTATTATGAAATGAAATACATAAAAGGTACCTATGTAAAAATACACATACAAAGCGAAATTTGGAAGAAGATTGCTTCTGATCGGTTCTGTGTAGTTCTTGCATTCGACACGAATTCTCTATTCTGGTTTCTTAAGAGAAACGCAGCTCTTTCACGTTACCAGTAGCAGGATGAATAAATAAGTTTAAGTGAAAAGAATACATAAATAAATATCAGAACATTGTTAACAAAGGAACTCGTACTACAAAGGTTACATTAAACATAGATTACATTTTACATTCAAGATGAAAATAACTGATTTTGTCCACAGAAGATTTGTATGCCAGATTGAAATAAGTTATTAAGTGGGTTATTGCAGCAAAACTCCACACCACATGGTTTAATGGAGTTTGATAAGAGTCATTATACCTACTAGCGGAAGGCCTATCTTAGTTGTGAATCACAGTAGGGACGATATCCGTTGGCTACAGGGTGACCGGGTCATCTGTTCGCTTCTAAGACTCATGCCGAGTATCACCGCTTTAGCACATAAAAATGGTGTCAAGACCTCAGCAATGCCCTCGGTGACCTGATTTCGATAGCATGTATCCACACCAAGGCTTAAACCGTTCGATTACCTGAACGCTATCGAACAAGGGTATCGAATAAACTAAATGAACGTGTCTACTAACCTGTAGTATAAAAGCATGGTGTAGTAAGTGTACATGTGGATGTAGTTCCCAGTATAACCTTCAAGGAGGGATGAAAATAAGTATACGGACTGATTTCAATCAATTCAGAGCCCTCGACTAGTACCTAATATTCACGAGCGACTACCTAGTACAGTTAATACGAGTCAAAATCAGCGACGTAGTTTTCAACCCTAAACGTTTCATGTATTAGCGCTCAGTGTAAAAGCGCGCGAACACGTGGCGCTTGTAATAAATGCTCGGAACGTTTTCACACGTGACAAATTCTAATTGCAGGACGAGACTACGTTCTAAAATACCACTACACAAACATATTTTGGGGTTCACAAAAATTGATCTAACTCGATTGTTATCTTTTAAGGTTCGTAATTTTATCTATTCATAGAGCAAGTAAAATATTATTCAAGTCTATCAGAATGTAAACTAATTAAAATGTAATGTAAAATTACAATATAGTAAGTACCTACTCTAATAAATGTAACAGTTTGGTTAATAAAAATATTTTCTGCTTTTTAAAAGCTAACATAAGAAATGCCACTTAATACAATTAGGTATAATATTATAGATGTTGTTAGATTTAGATAAAGATAAAGATTATTATTATTATTATTAGATATTAAGCATGATTTTTACACCGTCGAAATATACCCATCGCTTACCTCTTAGCTGTATAAGTGGATACGGACAAACCAGTAGGTAGTTTTTTTCTTGTTGTAATCAGAAGAGAGTGACAACAATGATTTTAGCTATTTATATATCACTAAATATTTTACTACATACTAAACTGAAATATAGAATTAGGTATGTGCGAAGTTAAGCCCCAGTATGGGAATATCTCTGCCGATTTGGACTCCATAACTTAGTTCGATTAATTTCCAATTATAGAACGCCGTTGCGGCTCTGGGAGCAGCTGCGATTAGCATACAAATTAAATTGCGATGTTCTAGGAAAGTGTCGACATCGTCCCATCATTCGACTATGCGCTAAATAGATCTTCGACCCAGCTTAGTTGTTTAGTATCTAAACAAAAAGTTTGCATCACTGTTTGATCTGTGCATGTATAAGACGTAATAAGTACTTACCTACTTACCGACCTTTTTTACGTGATGCACAGATGGTGTAGAATTCACATTTATAACCAGTTTGATTTTGCAAATATGTATAGGCGAATGTGGTCACACAGTGTGAGGTGAGACATTTGCCAATTAAAAAATATATATATTTTTACGAAACCGGGTAAATTATTGATATCCATTTTAGTCACTGGTCTACTTCAATTGTATATAAGAATAGAGAAACATTTTCATTATATGTACCATCATGAAACGTCTCAGCCGCCGCTTTCTTGCGCTAAAAATAATATTTCGTATTATTTGTACTTTTAAAGACACGGTTAAGTACGTGTAGAACTATATCAACATGCATGGGTACATAAAGGACGTTGTTAAGCAAGCTCATTACAAGTTGGCAAGTTTCGTAATCAAATTTTGTTTTCGTTCGGCGCAACCGTCGGTGGCACGTCGGGGTCCGTCAGGGCTGCTTTAGGGCTAATCAATCAAAGATCCCGAATCAACTTACAATTCGACAGAAAAGAACCCGTACAAATTGATTAGAAACCGGTGGCTCAGGTTTATTATTTAAAGACGACCAGCTTACCAGCGAGGGGAGTCCTTTATAAGAAAAACAATTTGTGCTTCACTGCTGCTCGTGCAGTACTTGCTGTGCTGTTACAGGCGAAAGAATTGATGTTTACCTGATCATTAAACTGACAATTAAACAGTTAGTCTGTCTATTAATATTTGTAATTATATTCAAAATAAGTACATTCATCATCATCATCGACTTGTTTCCGTCCTTTGCTGGCCTTTCTCATAGCACGTAATTAAGCTCGATTTTCATTTCCTTGTGACTAATCACAATCAGGCAGTTGGCGGATATCGTTATTGCATGCAGTTTCCTCGGTGGTCGAGTGCTCTATCGAAGTGGCTTGGGTTCAAATTACGGGTCGGATATATTTGGATTTTTCTAATTTATAATTTCTGGTAGCGACTTGGAATCTGGATCTTTGCCCGAAGTATTGGCAATAGGCTCTATCTATTCCAAGGGACGTAAACGTAACTATTGAAACGTGGAAGTGTACCTACTACTACTACACTTCTCTGCCTACCTCTTCGGGGATAACATGCGTGATATTACGTTTTCTTACGTATGTAATTAAAAGCTGATAATTTCAGAAAAGTGCGTGATTTATGAATATACTTCATTCTGTGAGATACATTTTATTTTATTCAATTAATTTGTCAACAATCCGGTCACATCTAATCAACAGCAAGAGCGAACTACGCAGCTTGGCTGTTCTAACCAGAATGCCCCAATTATTCGAGTGCTCCTCACCTGTTTCAAAAATCGCGCATAAGAGAACGTTTTTAAAAAACCATACTGCCATCCAATTTCTTCGTTTGCATATTAATAGATACCATTACTATAGTACATTATTTGGGAATAACCAAAAAGTATTCAATTATTAACTTAAATAACAATCGAATTATTAAAAGTTACATGAACCTCTCAATATGTAAGAACTCCAATGAGACCAATATACCTAATTCCTATTATAATAGTAATATACCTAATTCAATAATGCCCTCAAAGACCGTACCATAATACAGGTGTTTAGCTTAAAGTATCTCTCCGTAGAGATGGAACATGAAATATTCACGCGCTGAGGGCGAGGTCTCGGGGGAGCAGTAATTTAAATAAATATTATTTCACCACATATTTTATGTATGAACGCTCAACCCTTACAGACACCGTATAAGATGACGTGTAGTATGGGAAATTTCTTAAATATTTGTTCTATTTACGTTTAGGCTGCAGTCGGTTTGTTTCCGCGCTGGCGCACCAAGAAGATTAGTATGGAGCGGTGCTGTAGCAGCCACATCGATGAGGAGTTGTATCGTGAGAGGTCACTATCACCCTGTAGCTCGGGACCAGAATAAGAGCTACGGTATCTCTTGCCTGTCGTAAGTGGCGACTAAAAGGAGGTTTCCGGGCTTGCGAACGGCTAGCGTGGGAGCTCGAATCGTTTAGGTAGCGATCCCGGGAAGGACGACGGTATGTGTGGTCGCATATTGTCGTGGGAATCGGAGGACATCGAAAGAGACCCTATGCTTATTTCGGGTGTTGGGCCCGTTGGGGCGTTGTGCTAGGTATGGTACCGGGTACCTTTTCAAGGTTTCCCCCCGTTAACAAAAAAAAGGTAATATCTCATTAATAAGAATAATTTCCAGAAAGAATGATTTATATTCCTAAAGATAATTTTATTCTTACTCATTAATTATGTAAACTCAATGCATCATTTACATATTCTGATTCAATAGTAATAAATTATTGGCCTACGGAAGAAGCAGAAGAAATTAGCTGATATTGCAACGTGATCGTTACAAATATTTTTAAATATAGGTACCTCTAGAGGTACTTTTGCAATTCTCTGCGACCGGACAAACGGAACTCGTCACTGTTACAAATTATATGGCGGCGTGTACCTAGTACCTACCTATTTTTTTAGCTTGTAGTAGGTACATTGCGTTGGTAGCTTCGGTATGGCTACAGTTTCGCAATCGGTAAAGGAAACGTTCAAAAACGTATAAAAAAATTTAATTTCTTTTATCTTCTCCTCGCGAGCTTCGACGAGAACGTGCGGAGAGGCAACCACTACGACATGGCAGTATCTGGCCACGACTATAGACAATACTTTTCACGGATCGAAACTCACCGTTACCAATAAGTAGTTAACATTATGATGCTTAGGCTACAATAGCTTTTAGTGTGAGTGCTTTACGAACGCCTCTTTGATTGATTGGTCGTGCTTAATGCTAGTGAGCAGTCCGACCTGTGTGTAAAAATAATGTGAGTATATACGAATACCAGTAATTAGACTCCTACCTGTATAATAAATGCTTTTTTTACGTTATTTTACAAAAAATGATGGGGAATATACTCGTAGTATAAAAAAACTATAACAAATGTCTAATGAACAGCAAACACGATCCTTTATCATCCGGGCTACGTTAATTTCTTTCGCAACGATAAGCAGCGGTCTTCGAACCAGCATCAGTAATATCAACAACAACGATAATAACATATGATCAATCCATTATCGAATCTTCTCAACACGTCTGGGTAATAAGGACCACCGCAGATTAGTCACGGACCAGGGAGAAATATTTAATTGGAAAAAAACAGCGGATGTGTGTCAAATAGGTACCTACCTACTGGAAAATTAAGTCATTATGTTCATAATGTAAAATTAGACCGTAGCGACAGTTAGTCCATCGAAATGGAAATATCCACGGCGGAGAAAAACGCGTCCCTTTTTGAGAACAAGCCGCGGACGTAAATGAATCATTCACTTTTGATTAGCGAAAACGTGATTAATGGTCGCGGCCCGCGGACTGATGCCGGCCGCTGTCACCACACTCCCATTGTGCGCATTTCAGCAGCAGCAGGACAGGAGGCTATACGCGTTTTCACAAAAGTTTATAAATATGCTTAAAACCATACGAGTAGTAAAACTCGTATGGTTATTCAATTTTGTACTATTAGTGTTTTTTTTAGATTTGCTGCTAGGTTTGCTAGGTTTAAATTATCTGTTTAAATCTTTCGCTTACGGAAGGAGGTACTTACTCTAATTATCAACAATATATGTATTATGAAAAAACTATGTAAGTAAATAGGAGTTCGATACTGATCGTCTTGAAATATAACACATGTAGGTAAGTTAGTGATCCCGGGTCGGTTCGCGTTAGACTCTAGCATGAATGGAGTACCTACGTATTGTTTGTTTCTTTTTTTTAAATTTAGAAAATCAAAGAAGTTGTGAGATGTTTAATTTCTATTCCTGGTCGCAATAAATGTAATTTATATACCTATCTCCAATTTTACCATACATTGGTTACACTAAGGTAAGCAATGACTCTCCTATGACATCTTACATACAAATTAACTTCAGTATCACCTACAATGCTGCACGAACAAAATAAATATACTATAATCTGGTTTAGTGAGAATTATTATTAAAGCTAGCTATTTACCGAATTCTCAACTTAGGTAATCTAACATGGTAAATGGTTTTTGGTTTATTATGTTACAGGGACTGTTTAATCTACATTCATGTATTTAATGAATTACAAAGTAACTAACTGCTCTTGGGACGCCATTACAAGTGCCATTATTATCACCTGCGGCCACCGTCCCATTAAAAAGACTATAAATTCCGCAAAATGAGTGGTGCGCTCTGCGAGGTGTCAGTTGCACGACTATTTGGAGATGTGCCGCTCATGTCTGGCGTAGGGTTCTGGCCAATCCCCACACCGCGCCGTCTTAGTAAAATTTCTGTAAAATATCTCCTAACAGGCACATTTTGCTAGCTGCATAAACACTCCTTACTGCCGGTTCCCAGTCTCTTTCCGTAATTGGGAGAGACCAGACGTATAGTCCATTCGGATCCTCCTAAGTTCAATTGCACAGGTACGGAATAATAGCAAAGTTCAAGTTTGGTGCTGGCGAATAATTTGGCGTCAGGGCTTGATTGGAATTTAACCCGCTACTGATTAGCTGGCACTTATTGAATCCACAGCTTAGTAGAGTATATGCTAACTTTCCCTGATTGTAGGGATAGGTATAATTTTAGTCATCATCATAATATGCCTGCTAACGTCCGGCTGGATATACGAGTACATACTATGTACATCTCTCCAATTGCACACCAAATTCATAGTAGTAAAGCTTTAATATCATTTAATGAAGGTGACATTCGATATACGTATATACATCAATTGGTTGTTTTGGCACAAGATTTTTAAAACCGTGTTTTAAATGTGGAATATTCAGAGCATTACACGTCGCCTAGTTTTCAAGATGTCGTCGTTGGGGCGACGTGACCCGTTCGAGGCGTGCTTGCGAATGTGACGACTCTTCAAACGGTTACGGAACTTTTGGAAAGTCTCAGTATAAAGTAGGATTTGATTTAAGATTATGTTTTATTTACGTAACATCACGCCTGTAATCCCCGAAGGGATAGACAGAAGAGTGTGGTACACTCCCACGTTTCACCAGTTACGTTTACGTCCCATGGAATAGGTGGTGAGCCTATAATCA
>DWME01002590.1:0-20421 GCA_018244795.1 Parelbella ahira ahira | reverse complement strand
AAAATAATATAATTAACTGATGAAACATGGAAGGACTACATCCCCCTGTTTACCCTCTTCAGGAAAAACAGATGTTACGCCCTATTATGGTAGTTTTAATTTAACATAGAGAAAATTTAAACAGTAATAGAGGAACTAAAACAATTTTGTATTCATAGGCGGTATTTTTCCAGGTACACGCGCCGTTCACCCGTATTTCAACGATCAAAACATAGGGGACAGTCGCACCTACTTCAAACCGTCCAGGTGCCACTACCTGGTCGACTCCGACCTAGGCGAAACCACTGAACTGGAGCCCGCTTACTATAGAGACAGCAAGCGCTGGGAGATCATCGCGTCCGTGCCTATACTGGACGCGAGCCGTTCCGACATGTTGCTTCGTGCGTTCTATATACCGTTCATGTCCAATAACTGTGTAGTATATGCCAATTTGTACCTTTTAAGGAACAAATTGTTAAAAGCGTAAGTCTATTTTATGCGTGCACAGTCATCATATTTGGTAATGTATTTATTGTTAGTTCTCAATAAAGGAACTGTAACCACTAAGTCAATAGGTATTAAGTCAAAGTTCTAACACATATGTATTATTATCATACATGCACATATTATATAGATTTTGTCACGTCCATTCCTCATAGCGTTAGACAATGAATAAGGATTTCAATTTCAACAGTTCTACCTTACTTCTGCATTCATTTAATTTGACACATGCTCGTCAAAGTATCGATATGATCATGTAATACACGAATTAAATTTGAGTTATACTAAAAAAGTTGTTACCAGTGGATATGTCCAAGTGTCCACTTGGAATTCGGAAATCTCTTCGATGATAATTACTCTTAAATGAGGTGGTCACGGAGTCTAACCGAGGACTGCAAGTAAAACTTACTGATCTATGAACTATTTCGGTTCAGTACAATATGTATATGCCCTTATTATATGTACTTTCTATAGCATTTAACATATTCACCCGCTAAAGGAATAATCATTTCAACATTTATTTACGTACTAGCGGACCCGGAAGACGTCGTCCTGCCCGGAAAAGCAGTTTACAGTAAATATGTTTATTCAAATTAAAAATTAAAATTTTTAATTATATGTTATATTAAACACGTTTGTGTAAAATAACGGCGACACGGACACTGGCCCGGCACGACATGGAAAGAGCGCTGGCTCGCGTAGGTAAATTTTTTTGTTTTCGCATAATTTTAAAAATCTTATAAAGTATTTATTGATTCATATAATGTGAAGAAATATTTTGATCTATATGAAATAGCGAAGCTAACGAACGCATTTATTTAGAATTTTAGATTAATACTGAACAGAAAAAAACAACCTCGAAAATAACGTAATATTTTTCATTGAAGTTGTAAAGTAGTTATTGTGAGTTAACCATAACAGATAGAAACTATCGTGGACTTTTTTGTAGTATATTTGTAGACTATCTACAATTCTCTAGTACATTACTTTAGTGTATCTCTGCTGGTTTACGCGGCGCACGCGAGTAAAGCTCCCACAGCAGGCGAGATTTTCATAACCGCGCGACCTCTACAACACTAATCATTAAATTTCAGTCAATATACATAAAACCATAACGTACTATTAACCAAAACCTTCCTCAAGAATTGCACCATCTTTTAGTAAAAACCGTAGAGAAATCCATTCAGCGTGTTTTGAAAAAATCTATCACGTACAGGCAGACAGCTTTTGGAGACTTTGTTTTATAATAGGTAGGTATAGATTATTCTATCTTTATAAATGCACTATTGAAAACACTGCCGTTTTTTATTAAGGATAAAATTACCATTTTACTTATATACCGGGCATATTATATAAAAACGTTTATATAGTACATTTATACGAATCGTACTTTAATGTTACATTGTATCATTGAACACTCACAGTCGTACACGTCACATAAAGTTGTATATACACTGAGGATTTTTATATATAAGTGATTCGTATACAAAATAAGGTTGATGTAACATCATGTGTCTCTATAGCGGTGTTAGCTAAGGAGTGAAGTTTTCGGCCTCCCATTCTGGTAGCTTGGTGTTCTAATCCATGTATATCTTTAACTATAAAAGATTAGGTTAATTATTAAAGATTGAATCATTCACAAGGACGATAAAGGTAAACATCGTGAAGAACTTAACACCTTGGTAATCTTCATAATGTTCTCTGAGTGTGTCACGTAAGCCACCCCGCACTTGGCCAGTGTGGCAGACATCCTTACCCTGTACCGTTCAGACTTGATTTCAACAGCAGAACGATCAACGGGTTTATAGTAATGATGATGGTGATATAGCATTTTTGTTTTGTTTTTCATAGTTATATTCTAAGTTTATTTTATCATATAAGTTATATTATTATTTATGTATTCAATTGAACAGGCTATCGTTGAGAATGTAAAGACGAAATAAGCAAAATCTCTCTGTATATTTCAATTCGATTCGAATCATCAATTGATTGATTGAATCAATCAACTGATGATTCATAGGTAGCAAACTGAATTATTTCCTTACATAACTTAATTAAATTTTAGTTTATATTTATTTATAAATGTTGATGTATAAATATATGTTTATAATAGAGTTTTGTTATAATTAAATAAATAAAATTTTAGTCACTTACGGAATGATAGGTTTCTTAATATTATGTAAGAATTTACAAATAAATGGTACCGACAACCATGCTGTGGACGTCAATAGGGTTTATAGTTGTAACTTGTAAGATCATAACTTAGTATGGTATGATACTTATTGATGTGTTAGGAGCTGAGGCACACACATATGTACAATGAAACAGACACAAAAACATTTATTATCATATTGTATTGAATTAATATACATATAAGCCCCACATTAATTTCTAGTGATGCAGATATTTCTAGAACAATTCATGTTTCAGTCTGAATGGTGTGGTTGCAATAGTTGATATTATCAATTTTCGCACTCTATTTTGAAAGTAATGGTTATAATTAGTATTTAACAATAATTATACGAGTAGAAATATGTCAATCTAACAACTGATGGATGCTGTCACATGACATACATGAATTCAGTTCTATTGAATACCGCGGCTGCGTACACTGGAAAACGTATACGTTACGTATTTCTATCCTGGAACTTTGAGGAACGAGCAAGAGTGCAGAGAAGCGAGGAATGGAATTACATACAGCTCGTTATGAAAGGGTGAAGGAACAAATGAAAATAATTTATGCGCAATCGTTCATTGTTAGGTACAACGACTCTGAGTCTGTTTACTTATACTTGAAATTGCATTGCCATAAGAATGGTCCCCAGTGACTACTTTCAGGCTTCTTTCGAAATATGTCATCATTGTCATCATGTTGATTATTAGGTACATTATGTAATTTAATAAACCGAAACTTTACAAGATCATTTCTATGGAAATATTTCTGAGCCCGGCATTTAATTTATACATTTGATAACACTCATGCTTTTCGAAAAGTTTTGGATGTTTTTTTTATATATAGATAATAAATGTTCTGACTTTTTCCATGTTAAATTACTAAGTGAACAATATTTTGAATATTATTGTGTTGCATTTCGTTGCCTTTTGTATAGTGTGAATAATTATCAATGCTTCGTGAACACCAAAGAGTCAAGATTTTTACGGGCATTTTTGTAAATTAATTATTTAATCAAATTAAGTGTTTTAATAAATAAATTATTAAGAATAATTTGGTGTTTTATTTAAAATGTACCGTCATCCCTGCTATCCCCGACGAAGTAGGCAGAAGAGTGTAGCAAATCAAGACTACAAGCTACTACAAAAAGTACCCTCAAAAGAACCTATACCCAACCTGAAACCGTACTCAGGACCTCTCATTCAGCAGTCGCGCTTGCGACCACTACCAAAGAGGCAGTCCTCAAGATCAGACAGTAAATTTTTTCGAATTTCACCCCTGAGTAAACCAAGAAATCGTATATAATAATAATTATAAGTATATAAAAATAATTTGAAGTTATCTCGAATTAAAATCGTAGTCGAATTAAAATCGAATAACTATTTGATTAGCTGCGCCTTCGATAATTATATAGATATACTATAGACTATATCTACTACTTAACCCCCTAATCATACCCTACGGTATCTCTTATTTGACAACTCAAATAAATAATTACCTGCATTATATATTTCTGTATTGTAAAATGTATTTTGTTATTAATTGCATAAACACTATGATAGTAAATCCTTTAAGTAATTTTTATTAATCAAGTAATTGTTAATTATGGAATTATTTTGTTATTATGTAGCGTAGCGTAGCGAGGAAATGGCGTTAAAAATCTTGTTCTGAAAGGAGAAACGAGTCTAGAAGAATAGCATAAGTTGACGATAAAAATAGTTGTACAAATGAAACGTGTTTTAAAAAAAGAATTCCAGTGCCACGTAAAACCGTAAATAAGTAATCTAGATGGTTTAAATAGCGTATAGGTATGTTTGGATGTTAGGATAAGTCTATAGCAAATGTAATAGGAAATTCACTTTATTGATTTTTCTTATTTACATTATTTGTAAATTTATTCATTTGTGTTTTATAAAATTCCTGTAAAATAAATATGAGAGAAATAGTCCATATTCAAGTTGGGAGATGTGGAAATCAGATCGGCTCAAAGGTAAACTGTTCATATTTCATTTAAACATGTTTATTTCGTCACGCCAAAAAACTGCAGGATAGGCAGAAAGCACCGCGTCCCGAATATCTCTATTCTTACAGACCTCACGTGTATTCAGAATATTTTCTTAGCCAATTGATACTACAATGCAATATAATGAATTTATATTAAAAGTTTTCTGGTTGCCTCGTTAATCGAGTAATTGCAAGCATGACTGCCATTTGCAAAGTTCTGGAATCAAATCACGGGTCGGATACTATCGGATTTTCCTAATTTAGATTTTCTAGTAGAAATTTCCAGTAGTGACTCGGCGTCAGGATCTATGCCCGTTGTATGTCGATAGGCTTACCAAATATTCCATTGTGGTATGTAAATGTAACTGGTTAACTACTTCTTTGGAGATTACAGACATAATGACACATTTTTTTTAAACTTTTTTGTCACAGTTTGTACTTTGGCAGGTTTTTTACCTTCATACGTATCAAGCCTTTTTTGTAACATTTAAAAACATGATAACACAAAGAAATCACTATTGTTCCAGTTTTGGGAAGTGATATCCGATGAACACGGCATTGACCCTGAGGGGTGCTATGGAGGAGACTCTGATCTCCAACTAGAGCGTATCAATGTTTACTATAACGAGGGTCCTGGATCTAAGTACGTTCCGCGGGCCGTGCTGGTCGACCTAGAGCCAGGCACCATGGATTCTATACGAGCTGGACCGTTTGGGAGAATTTTTCGTCCTGACAACATCGTGTATGGGTCTACGGGCGCGGGGAACAACTGGGCTAAAGGACACTTTACTGAAGGAGCAGATCTCCTGGAATCTATCTTGGACGTTGTCAGAAAAGAAGCGGAGGGCTGTGATTGTCTGCAAGGCTTCCAACTCGTTCACTCTATTGGAGGAGGCACTGGGTCTGGACTGGGAACATTACTATTATCAAATCTACGCGAGGAGTACCCTGACAGAATTCTCCTTACTTTCTCTGTAGTACCGAGTCCTAAAGTATCAGACACAGTAGTGGAACCTTATAACGCTACGCTCTCAGTAAACCAATTGATAGAGAATTCCGATCAGTCATTTTGTATCGACAACGAAGCTCTTTATGACATTTGCTTTAGAACATTAAGATTACCAACACCAACTTACGGAGACCTCAATCATTTGGTGTCGGCTACCATGTCAGGTGTCACGACGTGTTTACGCTTTCCAGGCCAATTAAACGCCGATCTTCGCAAGCTGGCAGTTAATATGGTGCCGTTTCCCAGATTACACTTTTTTATGCCAGGTTTTGCGCCGCTCACGTCGAGAGGTTGTCAACGATATCGTGCTCTAACGGTTCCAGAGTTGACGATGCAGATGTTCGACGCGAAAAACATGATGGCAGCATGCGACCCGCGGCATGGTCGTTATCTTACCGTTGCTGCAGTATTCAGAGGAAGAATGTCCATGAAGGAAGTAGATGAACAGATGCTTAATATTCAAACAAAAAACAAGGACTTCTTCGTCGAATGGATTCCCAATAACGTTAAGACGGCCGTCTGCGATATACCACCTCGCGGCCTTAAGATGTCTGCTACATTCATTGGTAATACAACAGCCATCCAAGAGTTGTTCAAGAGGATTTCTGAACAGTTTGCGTCTATGTTCAGAAGGAAAGCTTTCCTTCACTGGTATACAGGAGAGGGGATGGATGAGGCAGATTTTACCGAGGCAGATAACAATATGCATGATTTAATATCAGAGTATCAGCAGTATCAGGACGCAACGATTGATGATCAGGAGTTTGAAGAACAAGAGGAAACCGCGGAAAATGATGAAAGTGACGAATAGAATTTTAATATTTTGTATTTATTATTTATCAAATAAATTGCAAGTGTTTCAGACGTCTATTTGTTACCCAGATTATACCTACTAAAGCTGTATAATAAGATGTTTCAATAACGGAAAAAATATTTTTTTTTATTTTCATAATATGGGTGGTTAATACAAATTGGTACCTACATTCCATTCTAGTCTTAATCATGGGTAGGTATAGTGTTTTTCAGTCAGTAATATAAATGAATATTAAGTCTTGCAATTTGATAAAGTTAATTTGGTCAAGTTTGAACGCTCATTTACTATTTATGTTATCACAAATTTAATTTTATACCTTTTTTGGGATTTTTTCATTTCACTGGTTTGAATGGCTAACAAAAGAAAAAGAAAAAATATTAAATTTTGAAATATGAATTGAGAGTTCTACAGGAGCCAAAATTGGAACGATGTGAACTGTCACATCATTATTGTACAAGAAAAATTTGCATCGTGAACATATGTCTTAATTTATATAATTTTTTTTACAATATATTCTATGACAATATTATCGAAGTGAAATTCTAACAATCTAGATTTTTGGCTCAAAATTATTCGTGAATTATCAAAATGAGGGAAATCGTCCACATCCAAGCCGGGCAATGTGGAAACCAGATCGGAGCAAAGGTACAAGTAACGAAGTACATTTTTAAGTATGGTTTTACGATCGAGTGAAATACATGTTTTCTTAAGTATTTCATCCTTACCACTTATTTTATTTCAGTTCTGGGAGGTGATTTCCGACGAGCACGGCATTGACCCTACGGGCGCCTACCAAGGAGATTCTGATCTGCAGTTAGACCGCATCAACGTCTACTATAATGAAGCAACAGGCGGCAAGTACGTGCCTCGAGCTGTTCTTGTGGACCTAGAGCCCGGCACCATGGATTCTGTGCGGTCAGGTCCGTTCGGGCAGATTTTCCGCCCCGACAATTTTGTTTTCGGCCAGTCCGGCGCTGGTAACAACTGGGCGAAAGGCCATTATACTGAAGGAGCTGAATTAGTGGATTCTGTTCTTGATGTTGTAAGAAAAGAGGCAGAAGGATGCGACTGCCTCCAAGGATTTCAGCTAACACATTCCTTGGGCGGCGGCACTGGATCCGGTATGGGAACTTTGTTGATATCGAAAATCAGGGAAGAATATCCGGATAGGATAATGAATACGTTTTCTGTAGTGCCTAGTCCGAAGGTGTCGGATACTGTCGTAGAGCCCTACAATGCCACGTTGTCAGTCCATCAGCTAGTAGAAAATACGGATGAAACCTATTGTATAGACAACGAGGCGTTGTACGATATATGCTTCCGTACATTGAAATTGACAACCCCGACTTACGGTGATTTGAACCATTTGGTATCAGCGACGATGTCGGGTGTCACCACATGCTTGCGATTTCCTGGGCAACTCAATGCAGATCTGCGCAAGCTCGCAGTGAATATGGTGCCCTTCCCGAGATTACATTTCTTTATGCCTGGATTCGCCCCATTAACGTCTCGAGGCAGCCAGCAATATCGAGCGCTGTCTGTACCCGAACTGACTCAGCAAATGTTTGATGCGAAGAACATGATGGCGGCATGTGATCCGCGCCATGGTCGCTACCTCACAGTGGCCGCAGTGTTCAGAGGCCGCATGTCCATGAAGGAAGTGGATGAACAGATGTTGAATATTCAAAACAAAAATAGCACTTACTTCGTCGAGTGGATCCCGAATAACGTGAAAACAGCTGTATGTGATATTCCTCCACGTGGACTGAAGATGTCTGCCACCTTCATAGGCAACACGACTGCCATCCAAGAGCTGTTTAAGCGTATATCTGAGCAATTCACTGCCATGTTCAGAAGGAAGGCTTTTCTTCATTGGTACACAGGAGAGGGAATGGATGAGATGGAGTTTACGGAAGCTGAAAGCAACATGAATGATTTAGTATCAGAATATCAACAGTATCAAGACGCTACAGCTGATGATGAAGGGGAGTTTGACGAAGAAGTCGAGGAAGAGTGATTTGTCCTGTCTTGTGATGTCTATTTACATGTTTGTCATTGTTTAGTGTTAGGCGTAATGATTTGTCGTTTTTGTTATATAATCAATAAATCTTCAAACAATTACAATTAGTTTAGATCCATGCACACAATGAACACGTGACATCCGCGCTATAGTTTTCTTACATGGTAGGCAGAAAGCACGGAATGCCAAATAGGTCTATCTTAATCTGCTTCTACATTCATTTCATACATGTACAATATGTATGTACGTCAGTTTCGCGGACTTGGGAGTGGATCAACTATGTATATAAAGGTACTATTGGTGCATTTTCGTTACTGTTATTAAATGTTTTAAAACGTATTCTGTGAAAGTTGTTTTTATGGTATGCCCAAGATATATAAGATCGTTTCATTTCGAATTTTGTTCTATATAATTTAATATTCCGGCAAATTTCGACATCGACACGAAAAAGGTCTTAGTATCAAATCTGCCAGTGCTATATAACAAACGTGTTACATACCATTGAGTAGCGAGTAGTAAGTTATAGTTTCATTTTAATATGAGTAGCAATAATTTATAGTTGATCTCATACTAAAACCATTTTTTCTCGGTGTTATAATTTGTTGGAATATATTTAGAGTATAATTACAAAACAGAATATAGAGCAATTGAGGAACAAGTATGAGGTCACCAAAATCAATTTCGAGAACACGTCCTACAAAAAACTGGGTAGCGAGCGAACGAATAGTAGGTATTCGTAGATAGGTATAGTTTTAAACTGACTCACATTTCCTGGTTTAAGCATAGGCGTATAATAAAACCTACGTAGCGAGCCATTGTGGTTTTTGTAGAAGGTATAGAGAATGCAACAAGATTTGCATACCTACTCATTTTCTTTGTTTTCTATTTTTCTATTTAGTAATTGAACAACGTAAACGCTAACACTACATGATCTGAATTTACCGACCATGTAACCTCTGATAACGTAAGGGTTCTTTAAAGTTCAAGAAAAAGAAAATGTTAACTAATGTTTTCTGTGGATTTAAAATGTAAACAAAATGGTTGTAACATGCGATTTATTTTCAACACAATAATACACGAGATCAAATGTTACTCTTCCAGCCCTTCCTCCCCTTCTCCCTCTTCGTCGAATTCGCCTTCATCATCAGCTGTGGCGTCTTGATACTGTTGGTACTCCGATATTAGGTCGTTCATATTGCTTTCCGCCTCCGTGAACTCCATTTCGTCCATACCTTCCCCTGTGTACCAATGTAAAAACGCTTTCCGCCTAAACATTGCCACAAACTGCTCAGCAACCCGCTTGAAAACGCTCTGGATAGCAGTCGTGTTCCCAATGAAAGTCGACGCCATTTTCAGACCTCGCGGTGGAATGTCGCATACTGCTATCTTGCAGTTATTTGGTATCCATTCCACGAAGTAGGTCGAATTCTTATTCTGAATATTGACTAGCTGCTCGTCTACTTCTTTCATGGACATCCGACCTCTGAATATCGTGGCCACTGTCAAGTATCTGCCATGCCGCGGATCACACGCGACCATCATGTTCTTCGCGTCGAACATTTGCAGTGTCAACTCAGGCACAGTCAGTGCTCTATATTGCTGAGCTCCCCTCGATGTTAGTGGCGCAAAACCAGGCGTGTAGAAGTGGAGGCGGGGAAACGGAACCATATTTACAGCTAATTTCCTCAAATCAGCATTGAGTTGTCCAGGGAATCTTAGACAGGTGGTGATGCCTGACATGGTTGCACAAACAAGATGATTTAGATCGCCATAGGTTGGGGTGGTCAGTTTCAACGTTCGGAAACAGATGTCGTACAACGCTTCGTTGTCCAAACTGAACGTGTGGTCAGTGTTTTCTACCAGCTGGTTGACAGCGAGCGTTGTGTTATAAGGTTCTACGACGCAGTCTGACACTCGTGCGCTTGGGAATACAGAGAAGCTTAAAATAATTCGGTCTGGATATTCTTCCCTGATTCGGTTTATCAATAAAGTACCAAGTCCGGACCCTGTGCCGCCTCCCAGAGAATGTGACATTTGGAAACCTTGAAGGCAGTCGCAGCCTTCAGCCTCTCGTCGGATAACATCTAGTGCTGATTCTAGGATTTCTACGCCTTCAGTATAATGTCCTCGTGCCCAGTTGTTAGCGGCACCGGCCTGACCGTAGACGAAATTATCTGGCCGGTAGAGACAGCCGAAGGGACCGGATCGTACTGCGTCCATTGTGGCCGGCTTCAGGTCAATAAGTACAGTTCTGGGGACGTATTTGCCTCCAGATGCTTCATTGTAATAGACGTTAATACGCTCCAGTTGAAGATCGGAATCGCCATGGTAGCAGCCACTAGGGTCAATGCCGTGCTCGTCCGAAATCACCTCCCAGAACTGAAACAAATATACGAGTATGTACTTCATTTTATGTTTCGTACAACCTATATATTTGAAATTACCTACTTATTGTATTTGTGAGCAATTAAAATAATTTCAAATATTTTTGCATCATTTTCAGTTTTTCGTCGTTCGTGCTGTAAAAAGATTTAGTTGTATGGAATAAAGTGCAAAAATAAATGCAGATTAATTCCTTAATCATAAATTGTATTTAACGGAAGA
This sequence comes from Parelbella ahira ahira, assembly GCA_018244795.1. Taxonomy (NCBI): domain Eukaryota; kingdom Metazoa; phylum Arthropoda; class Insecta; order Lepidoptera; family Hesperiidae; genus Parelbella; species Parelbella ahira. Next base: position 9,317 of record DWME01002590.1, on the reverse strand, counting down.
AAGGAGCATATTTTAGGTGTTTACATTATAAAACAGGCAGCAGAGACGATAATTTTTGTCGAAGAAATGAATTAAATTTATGAGTACCTACATATGTGGAGCGTTTGGTGCTTGATATACCTATGTAAATATATTTTTTATGGATCTTACTTTTCCTCCAATTTGGTTGCCGCACGAGCCGACTTGCAAATTAATGATCTCCCGCATCTTGAAAATTTTACCAAAGCCTTGCAGTAATTACTTGTAAATTTTTCAAAAACTTATCACAAAGCCCGCAATATTGAAGCTTAACATTAACTTAAAAACTAATAAAAATATCTAAAAAAAATCTGCGAGACTACACTGTGTGCATCGTCGGATTTCAGATAAATGAGGCACGAATATTTAGCGAGTCACCTGCACAGAATTTTCAAATTTGTTCTAGAACAATAATTGTAGGTTTTATCTAGAACTAATTCCATTGTGCCAGAGTTCGCTTAGGATTTATATTTCAACCATGCAAAAAATTATTGAATATGTTTCCACGTCTCTGAGGGAAATATTTTATTTAAAGTTATATAATTTCATGAAATAAAAGCTTAATCTTCTACAAGACACTAACACATAAAGAGACATCTAGTTGAGCTTATTGTATTCACACTTGTGGATTTCATCACAACCTGTTGTAACATGCGAACAAGTTCGAGAATAGTTGCAAAGATGTCGCTAGTCGTTTTCAGGCTTGTTTTGTTTTCAGCCCAGTTGTCACACTGGTCATGGCGCTCGCTAGAAATGTCAGCAAGGTAGCGAGGGGTTATACGAGGTGAATTATTAGTTTATCCTGTATGATGTAGCCGTGTTTAATGTGTTCTGTGTGTGGGTTTTGCGAGCGCCCGTGGCGCGATGTCAGTGGCCGAAGGGAACGCGCGCGGAGTCGAAAAGAAAATTGTTTACGTCGAAGACAGCACGGACAGCGACAATGACACGGAGAAGAAGTTGCTTAGAAGAATATCAACGAGCAAGTGCGTCGGGAGACTGGTGAGTGACCTCTTTCGTGTATAAGCTTGGCTGTGAACTCTAAGACGCTTGCCTGGGCGTGCCAATAGCAACCGCGAGGGGCGGGGGGCTACATGTGCCCGGGCCGACTGCCCCTACTCCAATATCAATTTTTAAATATTACGTTTGTTTGTACACGATATGAAAACAAATAACAGTAACCCAGCACTCGTAGCTGTTACTATAATGAGGTGAAATTTATCAGAGCACCACAGGACATTAATGCGGCTGTAAAATGGGTCAGAGACCTCTTTGTTTATGTATATTTTTAACCGAATTTTGGATATAAAGTTTTGTGCTTACGATCTGGTTGCCTCGGTATCAAATTGTAAACAGCCCGATCACAAGAAAATGCAAAGGAATTTTAATTCAAAACAAGCCTATCATAGTACCGATTTAGCTTTTGAGTAAAAATAACAGCTAAATAAATAAGGAAGCGAAATAATTAAATTCTCCACCCATTACAGATAAAACAATAATTACTATTCATACATAAATATAGAAATGTATACACATAGACATAGGTAAATAAATAACATACGTGTAGCATAACTTACTGTTGTCCTATTGTAAGGGCTATGACGAACACTGACATATCACACTAAAACTCTTTCTACGACATACGTAGAAAGAATTGTAGGTTCGATTCCGGGCAGACACCTGTAACTACCTCCGAACGTGCATGTCCATAGCCGACACCACGCACGGATTTACAATATACGTCTTAAGTATAGAATGTTACACAATTACACTATTATATAAAACACGATACAATATTTACATTGAAAGTCAGTAACTTTAAAACTGACTGCAAGGAGTATCAGTACCAGTAACAAATATATCTGGAGAAAGAAGTTATAAAATTAAAAAACAATTAACGATACTAAATATTTTCTACGTCGAACTGTAATAAGGAATGTATTTCAAAACGGCCTGTTAATGCACTAAATAACTAGTCGTAGACCAAAAATGAACAAAAAAATAGTAAAAGGTTTGTAAATATATATTTTGTCGCAAAAGCTTTAAACATTCTAAGCACTTTACATAATTTATTTCCATTTTACAGCCATTTAATCACAAAGCGGAAGTAATTTGAGAATGGACCGGAAATTAGCGTGTCCACGGTGTATTTGGTAATAATCGTACATGTGTTCGTGTGTTACCAATAGAGGCATCGTACGATTACATGCTCTTAATCGCATTTTGTTCACTCTACGGAACTCTACAAATGAGTATTTGATTCCCTAAATGTTGGGAATTTGATGCAATTTTTGTACGACGATTTTGTGTACGATGCAATTTCTATTCGAATAATTAAGTTCATTCAAGTCATGTTAACCTTGATGGAATAAGAAGGGTTAACTAGAGTTACAAAATTTCACAGTTTAAACCTTGAGACTGCGGACTTTACCACGGTGGTTATGTGTGAGTTGGTAGAGTTCACATGTCTCAGACAATATAGGGATAAATGTCAGACGTGCAACTTTTCTCATTATCCTTTCTCTTACCAAAGTAATGGAGTCTGAGTTTCATTGCACCGTGAAATCCTAGTATGAGCTTTTATGTATGTGAAGCTTTTTATTATTACTAGTATGATTCAGGTCTTTTTCGACGTAAATATTAAAGTGGTTTCAATATAATATCTCTATCTGTTTAAGAGCTCTTTAGTCAGCGTAGTCAACAAGTTTTGATGTGGTTAAAAGCAATCAAGTGAGCCCAACCGCAAAACCTCACCCGGCGACTATACAATGTATTACTAAAATGTCAGATCCATAAGTAGCTATTTTTAGAATATGCATGGTATAATGCTACGCTTCCATGCTAAATGCTACAATGCAAGCTTACATTTTGCCTTTATTTTATTTTCAAGTAAAGAAGTTGACGTGCCTTCGAGACTCCATCTGGTTGTATGCGGTCAACTTTGCCTTGGAACGTAGCAACATTGGCAGCGTCCTAGGCAACAGAATGGGCAATCGCTAGCCTGTCGCGTAATTATTAAAAACCATTGCAATCAACATTACCGTCATTTGTCACTCTAAAGAAGCTAGAAAAGCTTAAGGTCATAGTATGTCGTACTGGCCAAGTGCGAGTTGGCAGACATCACTTAACATTAAAAAAGGCCAGGCCGAAAATCACTGAAAACTTACGAAGCAATAATATCAAGATTGCTTCGTTGGTCGAGTGGTTTCAAGTGCAACTACCGATCTGGAGGGTTCGGGTTCGATCTCCTGTTCGGGTACTATTCGATTTTTGTATCATGACATTTCTATTAATGGCTTACCACCTATTCCATATTAGGACGTAATCGTAACTGGTGAAATGTGGGACTATGCTACACTCCTCTGCCTACCTATTCGGTGACAACAGGCGTGATGTTAGCCAATGATATCCTATTCACTGATGTTTAATCATTGTTGATGCTTTTGTGTGCGATAAGCCTTACCAGTATACTCGTACAGAACAAACGTAACGAACACAATCCATATATATATATAACAACTGAAAGTCTGTTATGGAGTGTAGCTACGAGGTTTATTTACGTACGCTAAGCGAATGTATACATCGTGAGTTGTTTCTATCCCGGTAATACTAACAACCCACTCTTAATGTACGATTCACCCTTTTATCATCTGAAATTTCTTTCTATTTTTCCTTGCTATTTTTAGTGTAGCGTGTCTACTGCACTCTATCTGATTTATTTTTCTATTATTTTCTCTTCGTAAGGTAGATTGAAGAAAATCGCCTAGTAACGGTAGAATGTGCTTGTTTAGCGATTACTCGAGCGTTGTGTCGGGTGATGTAGATTCGATTCCCGCCCAATATAAATTATTGTGTTAAACACGAAAATTTATTACGTGTAGATGTAAAATTATCTATATAGATGTATGTTTATCACCTGTTACGTTAGTTAGTGTCGTTTGGAGTTAGATTCCGAGATATTATTAAAATATATACTATGTATATATACATAGAAACTTCTTGTTCGAAAAATGTCAAAACGCTTACCACTACATTACTTACAGTTACAGTTCGGGTGTTAATATAATATGAACACAAGTTAGTTCAATAGCTCAACACCTAGTTTAGTGCGAGTTCAAATCGAGTTTAATGGACGTTGCTTCGGGCGTGTTATTGCAATGTAAATCACGACAATAGTGTTTAGTTCAAGAACTTCCAACGTACGAGGAAATAAGCGGACGTTTTATTAAAAGAAATTAACTGTGCCCGCCACTTCGTTTGCGTGGATTTATTCCATTATGTTAGTTTTAAGTTTTGTACGGAATAATAAAACTTTTTCTAAAAAAAAGTTAGTCTAAATTACTTTTTTATGTGTACCGTATATACATACATATCTTCACACGCATTCATTAATGAACTATTATTTTTCACATCACAAATCGGCACTTAATTTTTTTAAATATGTACCTATAATCTTTAATATCTATACTAGTAAACTGTTTACTGGGTGCTACAGTTTGACCATAGGCTTTTCTGTGTTTACTGTGTACTGGAAAAACTAAGGGATAAGTACCCAACGCGGTATTTGAACCCAGGATCTTTCGATCAGCAGTCGCGCTTGCAACCACTCGACCAACGAGAGTCAAGATTTTAATTTTATGTATTTTGTATTACATATTATCTCTATATATACTTTAACAATACATACTGAATCTTACACTGCTCCGAGCGTGCATTCATAAAAGGGATACGTAGATTTCTCTTCACATATTGTCATATAAATAACTACGTATTTAGAAATGGATATGCGTATATTTATCAGCTACTTGATTTCCATTATACCGGTCTTGCAGTGATATCAGAATACCGTGTGTATCTGAAGGTATTATCATTAACAATGGCAATAGGCATAATGCTCAATATTTATATCGTTCGTATAGAACTGAGTTTGTGGCACGCTCTGAGGCGGAATCTCTCGCGCCACTGAGTAATAAGGAAAGCGAAAAAATAAATTTGGAGATATGAAGACCGTAATAAAAACATTTATTTGTATCCACAGAATACCGCCGTACTGAAATTTTCACATATTTATTGTGTTATTGTGTAATACCATAAACTAAGGCGTACAGAGTCGGTACTTAATGTCTAATCATCTAATGGTTTGCAGTCAATCCTGGGGATGGAGAGAATGTGAGAGATTGAAATGTTTTGTAGCGTGGGACGCCCTCCAGCTATGTGGAGTGACGATATACGCAAAGTGGCTGACAGTGGTTGGATGCGGTGAGCCGAACATCGAGCTCAGTGTCGTGCCATTGGAGAGTACTATGTACAGCAGTGGACAATGACGGGCTGATAGTGAGAGTGTGTGTGTGCGTGTGTGCGCGGAAATGTTCTGCTGGCGTTGTTTTAGCTTTGGACAGATCTAATCGTGATTGGCTACATGATTGTTGCCTTCTCATTTGCAGCGTTCTTGATGTAACAAATGCATGTTCATGAATCTACTGAAAAATATCGTTGCTTATTTATCTCATTTCGTATAATCATTGTCGTCTTAATAGTCTTAACTGTTGGACTCTTATTTTCCATAGGAGTATATTAAAACACACTGTAAGGCTTTGAATTGCCCTTATATCATACATTATAACTGATTATTATGTCAAAAAAATGTTTTTCCTCGATCCGAAATCAAGTAATTTAATATTTCGGCTGATACTCCTTTCAATACTTTTTCTAATACCTCTTCGAACTACACGGCACATTTGTGTTCATTAAACAAAATAACGATCAATTTTATGTAGCGGTAAGATATTATTTCTCAGTCTGATCCGTCATCCCTTTGCCACACTCTCTAGTTGCTTTTCGCGTTGTAAATCAATTGATTTATAGCTTTTTCTCCATTACCTTTCCCCGTTCTTTCATTTCTTCTTCATGTACACTCTAAATCTCTCCTTTTATTTTTATTAATTTGTTCGTTTAAAGGTTTCTCCTAAGCAACGCTGACGGTATCTGTAAATGAATCAGCATTAACAGAAATACTCTTACAATATTTGTATTACCAAGGAAACAAATAAAAAATATATGGTATATGTGTGAACGAAAATACCATCTTGTTTTATAATATTCGAAGTTGGTCGCACAACAGTATAGGTACAATTGGAAATGGGTTTCACGCTGCGAAACTCCAGCTCCGAATAGATGGGATTCGCGCTCGCAGTTACAGATAGAACGCGTTTCCACTGTCCACCTTGGCACGTTGCATTTGTTTACATCCCGTCATGGAATAGACGGTGAGCCAATAGCCATAAATCAGGCACAGATTTGGACTCCGTGCCACTACCGCTAATTTGTACTAGAAAATCTAATTTTATTTTTATGTGGGCTGTAATCTTTACTAACTTGCAGTCGTTTTTAAATGACTATTAGCTTTATGCCATATCAGAAACGAGATACTTTTCATCTACATTCAATTCTTATTTAATGCCGTGTCGTGTGTGTCAATGGAAACGCGCCCTTACGCTTAAATAAGCGTTATGTGTACAGTGATCGCGTTTCGATTTGGTAACGGTTTTTGCGATTCTCTCAGAAATGTTACTTGTACATTGTACATACACAAATAACTATTACATATTCTAAATTTAGAATATTGGGGAATGCATCTGAACGCCTGTAGACGGAATGTTAGATTAAAAAGCACTATATAATCTTTTAAAACGTTGATGGTGAAGAGGATGGCGATGATGATATATACATATGTATATGACTTTTCCGTCTTAATTGTATTTACTACTATAGAATTATTTTCGCTGCTATTTATTCTCATTCATCTTTGTTTACTGGTTAAGAATGCCCGGAGGAATTTATTCCACCTTTTGTTAAAACTAGTTACAGGTTATACAATACAGAATAAATAAATAAATGATGAAATACCAAACATTATCATTATTTCGCATAACAATGAACATTGTCGAATTACTATTATGTCGCGTAATAATGGACATTGCTACAAGGTCTTGGCAATGTAATGACGACGGCCAGATAAGGACGTTTTAAAAGACTCCACTCAAAAAAACTCGCTAACTTCGGCCTGGTTACTATAACTATGCCTCCTCGTATGCAGACGTGGGTATGTAGATGATTTGGAATTCATTGATAGAGATTTCAGCATTCGTTGAGCTGCGACGTTACCGCATAAAACGAAAAAGAGCCATTGCTCAATCCGCACCTGCCATTCTAAGCGCCGATACTTACGTTTTTTTATTGTCATTGTGTAAGACAAGACTGATTGGATAGCGTTTATTTTTATTAAAAGCCATCCAATGTTACATTCAAGAACTTTTAGCTGGAGCCTTAGTTAATGGAGAAATCTATATCTACGATGGTTTCACAGTTCGCATGTTGCCCTAGTTATAAAAAGAAACACCACTTGCCATTACGTGGAAATATATCTAGGTTATTTAATTACGCGAATTTATTTTATAAATTCGAAATGAGCTTCGGTAATATATTTGTAAAATCCAGAAAAATTGAGAGTTCTTAGTATTTTCTGGCTCTTCGAGCTGAATAAATCACTAATTAGCGAACGCGGCGGAGCTCGGCGCTATTTTCCGTTCTCTAGATTTTTCGAATGAATACTGTGGCGTGGGAATGGAGAAGGGTTTTTATGTCGACCTGACGATAGCTGCATTCGCTTTTGAACGTTATGCATGCTTCCTACCTGTCTCATGAGAGAGGTTTTTATTTCAGACCAATCTATCTCTTCTTGAGTTGTTTTTTTCTTCAATTGTGAAAGTTGGAGGAGCGTGGTTAGCAGAGACATCAGTAACTAAACAAAGCATGGCATCAAAATGTATTTGATACAGCGTATAATAGAAGAATTCTTTCTTTTATGTGTTCAGGTTATTTTAGGTTTCCATCATATTTAACCTTGGCTTTGTGCGTAACTTTAATATAAATGTATGTATATAACTTTACAAACATCGTAAAGTTAGTAATGTGTGCTGTAGGTTAGAACCCCTATGATCCTGAATCGGTTACTGAAATATAAACCACTAATTAATGTATCATTACATTAACATGAATACTTACGCAACATATAAAGTTTATTATATCATGATATTCGTCTCGTGTGTTGCATTGGTGGCGAATGAATAAAAGAAACAACCGACAGAGTACACATATTTATCTTTTATTGTTGTCTATGTGGGCGTGTTAGTTCAAGGTCAATACTGAAAAAAATAAGGTGATAGCCACTCTTTTATAACAATGAAAGAAACGCCGAAACGAAAACATTCAATAATAATATTTTATTAAACTACATATAGGTTCGCAAATGTATGTGCAAAATTTTGACAAAATTTGGAAGTACCCATGAGTTCTATAATCAGCTCAATAATCTAATCTAACCCACGCATGTAACCTAATAGTAAACTGCACGAGAAAATATGTCAGATATACAATCTGAAAACAATTCATCATTATCTTATCGCTGATATGACACGAGGCGATACAGTCATCGTTGATCAGCGAGGAGATGAGATCGGAGATTTGCGATATCAAACGCTCTTAGTTTCCGTTCGTCAACCGCTGTAACAACAATATCCCGTCGCGAGTCTGATCGTCTAGTGTTTTAATGATATTGCAATTATTTTTACGTTAATTATTATATTGCACTTATTTGGACGTTCGTTTGATAACGTAATTAAATATGTAATAAAGTGCACTAATATATGTTGTATTTAGATTTTTGATGTTTGATGTTGAGTTTAGTTCAGTAATTTTTTAAATGCTGGTAATTAATCTGTAATTTTTTTTAAACCATGTTGCAAGGGAACATAAGTACGAGAAGTAAATAATTAACTCAAAAAAGAGCAATGAACGGTCTTTATCAAATCAGGGAAGTGTCATTCCATACATTTAACCTGCAATGCTTGAGGCCCAACAGTAATAAAAGAAAACAAATTATTAATAATAATCAATTTAACATATTAAATTAATTTTTGTCTCACCTTGATTGTTTAATAAAATTTCACACCTCTAAAGCAAACATTGTCGAGTTGTAAATTAATGGACTGATAATAATTTTATGAATTAAGAGAAAAGTAATTAAAGCTCTGTTAGAAAATAAACCAAAGGATGGGATTCAAACAGAAAGTTAAAAAAGCAAAACTTTCAATATATCTTTCGCCAAATTTTTGAATAATTTACTTAATTGGAAGCATTCCATAGCGCCCAAACAATCTGTTTTGAAACTGAAATATTTCTACGATTTTTATAAAATATGAAGATATTTATATGTATATGGTCGTTGTGTAGCAATGAATGAA
>DWME01002589.1:0-20424 GCA_018244795.1 Parelbella ahira ahira | reverse complement strand
TGTCCATAGGCGACGGTGACCACTTACCAGCAGGTGGCTCGTCTGCCTATTTGCTAGGCAAAAAATATAAAAAAAAATAAAAAAAATATATATATATATATATACATAGGTCATATACTGGCTGATGAGGGAGTCAAGACTCAAACACCGAAGTACATGTAGGAAGGAAGTGATGAATGTAGAAGAGCCAAGTCAGGTCTCTAACGATAGAAATATTTAACGCTCATTGCTGTCTGCCTACGAAGTAAAAGACACGACGGGACGATATAATGATCACAATAATCTGTAATTCACAGTACTTTTACATGTAGGTACGTAATAATACATTTACGTTTAAGGGTATGCCAAGACCTATATACATATGTATACGCCATTTGTTACAACCCTTAATTTTAGCTTTGACGTGTTTCCATCTGCGGCCTATTGAAAGCCCACGCATACACGTCGCTATGAAGTTTGACGTCGCGTCTGTACTATTTAAAGGACGGCAGCAGATGTTCATGAAATACTAATATCATATAACATTTTATGAACCTAGCAGGTAATGGTGTTCGTTACTGTGTATACATATAGGTATGTATGTACTATATGAGTGATATGTAAATTTAATGCTGATATAAAAAAACTTCGTATTTATTCAGTATCAACTTTTAAAATACTGATAAGATTCGTCATTCATTCGTTTTCTTCATGATAACAGCTAATTCGCAGACCCTTCGGGAGCGGGGGAGTATACAAAAGTCCATGTAATGGTGCCCATAATATATCATTCTGGTGGATGTTCCGTTGCTGGTGCCCTTGACACAGTTTCCTTCACCCCTCCCTATACGTAATCACCCCAGATGCGTTGATCCATATGTATTTCACTGTTTTCTTTGTAACATCAATGTCAGGAAACCGCTCCTGACTCCATCGGGATAATAAGTCGGGCGCGTATATCGAGAGTGCTTGACAGTTATTATATGTAGGTATGTGGCGCCTGATGTTGTCGCCTTTACGTTTTTTCGACTGATAAAAATTGTTTTTGTTCTTATCATATGATAGATTTGCGTTTGGCCGCGATCCCGCCTGATGGGAAGCAAGGATGGGTCCTAAGATGGAACACGCATGCCTAGTAACAGTCTATTCGTCCTTCTTTTGTAGACTCCTAGACCCAGTTAGACTGTTTGGATTGCGTTATTTTAAATCTCCCTCGATGTGATATCTACATCGGTCAGATACGAGTATGCCCATTTTACTATTCAATGTTGGAGGCACACTATTAACTGTACATTTGCAGCGAGGTTTCCGCCGCGAGCTCGCTGCAAACGGCGGGAGCTCATGAAGAAGGACCTCGTACAGGTCCGAAATTAGTCGGGCCATCCCGAAAAACGTACGTTACTTCGTTATATAACATTTTTGTTATTGTTTTTAATTGTTAAACTGTAGAGTGTAGGGAATTATAAATGTCAAAAATTTATGATTCATGCTTAAATAAATAAATAGTAAACAATTTTAGATCGTCACTAAACCCTTGGCGATTGTAAGAAATTGGCCGTAGGCGGTAACAACAAAAAGATAATCTGTCCTGACCTTAACACAAGGCTGTAAAATAGTTGAAATGCTGTTGATGTTGTTCCTAGAAGTAGGCGAGATACGTGTCTTCTCTAGTACGTTTAGCCAAGTTCTTCGACTTCTGGTCATAAATAGTGCATGAATAGCTATGGTGAATAGAAATTAACCCTATCGTATTTGGGTTAACCTTCGGTTAGGAAATTTTCACTTAACCGACGTGTCAAAATGCTCCTTTAATACCAATTTTGGTAACCCTTGAGTCGCTTAGTGAAAATTCCGAGGCAAAATTCCTAATACCTGCTCATTTCGTTCGTATTCAGTTGCGTTTATTACTTTCATGTTAATTAATTTTAATTAATTGATCGCATATTATTTAAAATAGCTTCTAATCTTTGCGTGAATTAATATTTTCACAGTTCCGGCTTTATATTTTGTTAGTACTGGAATTGATATTATTTTTTTCTGACCTATTAATATGATGTTGAACTATTCAATTTTAGTTTTTTTTTTCAGTGTGCCTTATTTATAAAAATATTTATTTAATCCCGTTTTATTTACGTAAAAATTTAATTACTCCTATAATAATGTCAATTTATATTTACAAAATTCCGCGTAACCTACTCGTAAATATCCGCAAACCAACCCTATAATCGCTTTAGTCGAAATTCCAACACAAATTTTCAAATTACTTTTTATTACGCATCCAAGTTACTTAATCGTAGACCCAAGTTTTAATTAATCTCTCTCATCATATTTCAAAGTGATCCATGGACTTTTTGTTAATGAACCCAACGGATTTAGCCTACAATTTTCTAAAGCGCTTTGACAGAGTTCACTTTTTCCGAGAGTGTTTCAGCTGCGTCCGCGCGGCTTAGTCATGCTTCACTCATTAATTCCGAAATTCGTATGATATTCTGATAGCACGAGTGTTTTGTTTACGTTTCTATACGGCAAAAGCTTTTAATAAACCTCTCATTTCGTATCCACGTTACCTAACGTCCATCAAGTCGACGTTACTGTCCAAAAATTCAGTTTTATTAAACTACGTATGAGCAATGTGTCTCTTGTTACTACTTGGTATCACGAAATTCGCTGACTTCAAATTGACGTCGAAATGTAGTAAGAATCCTTTATGTGCGTAGTAAATTTTAATAATCTAACCCTCTCATCGCCTTAGTCCAAATTCCAACACAAAATTTCAAATTCCTGAGCATTACGAGCCGAGTTGCTTAATTGTAGTGCCCAAGTTTTAATTAATCTCTCTCATCATATTTCAAAGTGATCCATGGTCTTTATAGTAATGAACACTTAGGATTCCTTCTAGAATGTTCTTAAGTGTTTTCGGCTAACTTTTTATCACAACTTTCGCGCGCTTTTGCACTTTGTCTCACTGTTGTCATCGATTGTACAATGTTTGGAACATACATATTTCATAAATTTATATTTGTATTCCAGATATTTTGAATATACTTTATATAATAATAGATATATTATATTCTTTGATAGCAATATAGTCAATATATGCTATACATATATGAGATTTACTGGCATTTAGTATACAGTAGTATTTACAAATCAGCTAAAAATATATTTCATTTCCAAAAAAAATAAGCAAGCAGTCGGAAGGGTCTATTTTAATTTGTAGCGTTAACTTAAAGGATCAACGTTGCGCATCGCCCGAATACATTCTATTATCTTTTAAGAGAGAACTCTGTATTAATTACCGAAATTGCCCCGGGAACTTGTTCAGTGCTAATGGGTGCTTTGAGTCAACGGTTTTTTGGCCTCTGTGTTATTTTAAGGGATGCCGCTCCCTTTAAATGCCATGGTCACGGAGTGAAGTTATGCTTTTGGTCTTTGAGCTTGTAAATGTAAATTAATTGAATTGGTCCACTTGTCTTATTACGTCTGTAATGAAATTAATTGTGTGCTACACTTAATTACTAAGTTACATTGATTATTTATTTGTGACGAATTAATCTTCGGTTAGGGTTATTGTTTTTAATCATTTTTTCGTTGCTCTGGTCTCAAGATGAGGTGGCTTATTATATAGAATTTATAGTCGCTTTATTCGCTCTGACGCTGTCGCTGGTCGGAAACTCTATGTAGGTACCAGTGATGTAACGAATATTCGCATTCGCATTCCCATTCACGGATAATCTGAAGATAATGGTAGGTTAATAAAATCAAAATCCATTCATTTTTTATGTTTTTTAATGCAAGAAAATTTAACTTAACCTCGTAATCACATTATCAGTCTTCACTTTATCATTTGGCAGTATTTATTTATTAAACTTTGGGTACTGAAGCTTACCAATAAAATTTTCATTAGAATTTATATGACATAAATATATAATAGAATGTTAACAAACACATAAGTTTTCACTTAATAACAATTGGCGCCAAAATTGAACAAAAACTGAATATTCGCGAATGTCGACAGCCATAATCATCTCAGCAATAATCGCCTTTTTAGGGTAGGATAGTTCATTAAAAACGGCCGTAGTGACCAAACAAAAGGCACTTGCAAGTCTGGTACGCTCGAACGTAGAACCGTACAAAAGTGTTAATATGCCAGCGAAAGGAATCTCGCATTACCGACGTGGGTACACAAAGAGCGATTTATTCCCAATAGCCGTATACAAATGAATTATGGAACCATTCATACCAACACACGTCACTAAACACAATTTAAGGGGAAGTAGGGCCAATATGGGACACGGCGCTCACTCGAGCAAAGCAATAAATCAATAACGCGATATTAAATAAAATTCCCTTCCATATATCAAACTGGGGCGTTCGTATTGTGAAGAAAATGTCCAATTCACCGCGACCTCCGCCTTCCCCCTATCTCCTAGAAGTACGCGTGACGAGCGGGTGATGAGTGCGCGGAATGGGGGTCTATTTACGATTGACGTTGTACGTCAAAGTCGACTAATGCGTTATTACCAGGATACTTATTGTGCTCATTGATTTTTACATTTTAACTTTTATGCCTTTGTGTTTTTAAACGTATTTTCCTGTTTCTTGAATTGACATTAAACGTTTTATTTGTGTTCCATTAAAAGAAAATCTTTTTATGTGGATTTGATCGAAAACGTTCAAGAAATATATTCGAAAATAACACTAGCATTTCTATTGTTCATATCAAGTTGTATAAATATATTCTTGGTAAGGTACTTCTGAGAAAATTCTACAGTTGTGATCATTTCTTTTAACTATAATACTTATATTTTCAACATCAAAATGGCACCGCGTTTTAAGTAAGATGCCAATACGCCCCAATCACGGTTGAGGATAAAAACGCAGGTGAGAAAATTGTCCTCCATTGTGGTGCTCCGGCCCTAATACGATGACAAAAGGTCGATTTTGTAACCCAATACACTAGTAACAGCGTCCTATATATCAAGTGTGTAACGTTTCCCCCCAGCCTCCTCTACACTATCTACTCATCGTGAATGTATACGCGATTTACAGTGGACCAGTTTGGTGTTATTTTTATGTTGAACGTTGCTTATGTTCAACATATTATTTCAAAACACACTCGTACACCTGCTTGTTTATATTTTGTACATTGTTTTCATACATATGATAAATTTTTGTGGAGTACCTGCAATTTTATTTGCTTCTGCGTAGTTATTTTGTAGACAAAAATACTTTAGGGAATGCTTATGTCCAATAGTGGACTAAGACGAGCTGATGATGATAATGATGAAATACCCTACCTGCTTTCCCTGCTCTCTGAAAATGTTATAAATAGAGCTACGTACTTAAGAATCAAGAAATATTAGGAAGCGTTACTTTCGATTGAAAAGTGCATATAAGGTTACTCAAGGTTACTTAGCTCTACCTAGTTCTGAGTGAAATGGGCCTATGTTAGATGTGCCAAGATAATATTATTATTGACGCCATGATAAGCGTCTCCCACAGCTCATAGATAAGAATTTAACACCCAATCACAAACAAGTATTGAATATCACTGTCTCGACTACCCCAGCGGATGAAATTGATACCTATGTATCGGTCTCAGGCACACTACACCCTCCACACTCGAATGGAATAATAAAACTGATGGTAATCAATAGTGGTAAAGTGTAAACCTTACTATGGTAGTGCCACTGATGAGATGATCTACTTTCTATTCACAATAGTGGAATGGATCGATTGTGTCCTAGATCAGTCTGGAAATTAAGCAAGAGTTTTATGTTTAGCAGTGGAGAATGGAGAAAATACTGCCTTTACGAGCGTTGTTATTTAAAAAAAAAAAACGTTCGAAGAACGTTTTGTTTGTCGTAGGTATTTAGTCGTTTAATTTGAAAATTTGTTAGTAATTTTATATTTACGTTCGGTTACTGTTACGTAATTTAATAAGGAACTTATTTTGTTCATTGTATACAATGAAGTACAGTGGTGAATAGATTTCCAGAGAAAGCCCAACGTTGGGCTTGCATGATTTGTATTCAAAGTAAGGTATGTCTTAAGAAGATTCATAGACTTTATAAAAAACCTGTAGTAGAACGTACGAACGAATGAATGAACGAGCGAATATTTCCCCTCTTCATTCAATAGAAGGCGTAGACTACTGCTAAATTAAATTCCTTTGAACACACACAATAAGAATCGTGATTCGTGAAAGCCTTGAAAAGGTTAATACTTTGCGGGTGTATTTCCCGTAGATGCGAAAACGGGCCGCAAAGTGCCGCTTTGTTGCCACATAACAAATTAAAAGTGAAATTTATTATGAAACTTTAGTAATGTTTTGATACGATATCGGTTGAACCGCGCTAGCAAGCCGGATACGAAACTTAATAGTAACCAGTCTTAATGTAGGCAACGCCGACTGCGATTTGTCCTTGCGCGTACGATTTTACCCAGTGTTTCTGTATTTTGCGTGTTAAATAGTCGTTCTCAGTTCTCCGTAATCTAGACTTTTTGTGAACGTCATAATCGCTGTCAAATCTTGTCGAAGACCTTCAACGTGACTTAAAAATCCGGTATACCGTTTCTAGTCCACTAATGTTTTCCATGTTTAACGTTGACATAAATTTTACATGTTGACGTAAATTCTGTTGCTCCGCAAGAAATTATTATTGCTAAAACAATTTTCAAATGAGTCGTTTTATTTGACATAATAGTGACAGGTAAATCAAGATGGCCGCGATATGTTCATAACAGCGATCATATTTCGAAATTGGAATATTCGTAACGATCATTCGTAACAATATTTTGCATTTTTATTAGCTTTTTAGTGCTCGTACAAACGAGCGGCAGCATTCCGATAATCGGCTGTCTAAACGCGCCGATGGTTACAGACTTAACGAAATCACAGCATAAACACTAATAGAAACGATCAGACGACAATGCTCCTTCATGAAGACACCAATCCAATGTAATGGACCTTGTTTGGTTAAATTAATGAAAGACCACGATCAAATAAGCAGTAGGTATCTCACTGAGGTACTGTGAAGTGGAAAAATGTATTAACCGGGTACTGTAAGTCCCATTACTGGATTAAATTTAAATGAGCTACGCTATTATTGTTAAATATTCGAAGTCGACTAATAAAGTGGGTTTACAGGCTGCTGTCGCGTTTCGACTTCATACATCGGCGTTTGTCACGCCCGCCGCCGCCAATGCACCGCTCGTCTATGTACGCCGTTATTATAACGAATTCTTTTGAAATAGGTACAATTCGATCGAAAACTGTCTAGATTCCGTCGACTATAAAAGGTCAGGTTTCTCGACCTTGTAGTTTTTTTTAAGATATTTGAATTTAAAAAAATAATCTCGCAATGATATCTTTCGATAAGATCTATATATATGTTTATGTTTATTGGCCTAGATTGAAATATATTTGTGAGACTGTGTGTGTTCTAATTTATTTTTATTGGATTAAGTTATTATTTAAGTCACTTTATAATTTAGTTTCTTTATTATTTTTGTATTTTGACGCATATATTGTAGCCCGGCAGTCGTACTTGCAACCACTACACTGACGAGGCAGTCCAATAGAAGTATCTTCGTTAATACGGATAGTGAGAACTAATAGTACAAAACGTAAGAATGATTCAGTGCGTTCATCATTACTAAGGCCTGCAAGCACATTCATAGAGAAACGCTGATAATCATACCTCATCGCTGATTCTTAACAATTTGTTGGACCAATAATAATATCTATAATTTATGCCGTCGAAGCCTACACGCCGATAGATAAATTATAATTGTGCACGGGAGGCGGGACCAGTGTTTATTATCGCCGGTAATGTATGGCCAGCGTGTGTGTGCGTGTGCGTCTCTGTTTCTTGTCCACGATCTCCATCGGTATATATCTGTGGTTAAAATTACACATTACTCTCCGTAAGTTCAATGCGTAGGTATACTTTTGTGCAATGTGTTGTAGGTGCATCGATGCATTGACCTGCCTGTATTTTGATCTTACTATTGTGGCTGGGATGAAGATTGGCAAAAGACTGCAGGCAGAAGCTGGATGCGCCAAGCCGCATGGGCGCGATAGCGCTCATTTGAGGACGCCTATGGCCCGACGTGGACTAAGATAGCCTGATAAAAATGCATTAACAATGATAATAATAATAATATGTTGGGAAACCTCCACGGACGCCTATCTGATCCTAAAGTAAACATCAAGAGAGCTTGCGCTGCGACCACTTGCCACAGCTTGTGCTGTGACCAGAGTACTGATAAACTACATTTCATATGTACCTACATATAAATATATATTTATGTAGATATTTTTTACACACAGAATAAATACTTTTGCTCTTGACACAAATATTTGTTCTGGGTGGGAATCGAACCCATGACCCTCGGCGCAAAGTCAAATTTGCTAACGACCGCACTAACTGGCTAGTCCATATTCTTAATACAATGTTATAAGTGAAAATGATTGAATTCGGTCGAATATCAATTCGACGGAAGTATGCACGTATGGTTTAATCTTTTGGCATTTAATATGACGACACATGACACGACATTTAAGTGGCGACAGATTTCTGTTACAGCATGTCGTCATGTTCGCCGACTGCAGGACAGTGAAGGTTCTATGGACATTCTGAAGGAATTTAGGGAAAAGATCAAGATTTGCAGAATGTTTTCATGTGTGTTTCTTGGCAAGTATAGTCAAAACTTAAAAAACGTACCAAACGTGCCTTACCGATTTCACCACACGTGACTGCCACAATGCACCAGTCATGTTGCACATCCGTCCCATTATAAAATAGGTGGTAAAATCAACATTATGAGCTACTACTAGGAACATTAAGTAGGAAAATCCTGGGGTCGAACCCAAGTCCTCTCGATCAACAGCACTTGCAACAACTCGACCAACGAGGCAGTGCCGTATGAATATTGTAACATATATGAATATTGTAAGTTACAAGTAATATGTATAAAACAGTTACCGACTCCTACACACATATGGTAGCGCATAATAATTTGAGAAGACGCTGCGAGACCGGTATTGGCAACGTTCGGTGGCCTCCAACAAGTTACCTACTCGGTGCCGACGGAGACAATGGGTTCCGCACGATGCTTACTTTCAAAATAGACAAATATGTATGTAACAAAAGCAGAAAATGTCACATATTAATCAAGTAACAGTACGTCTGTAATCTCTGAAGGAATAGGAAGAGGAGTGTAGTGCGCTACCACGTTCCACCAGTTACGTTTACGTCCCGTGGAATAGACTCCGAGTCACTACTAGAAATTCTAAATTAGAAAAATCCAATAAAATGTCACATATAGGTACCTTAATACATATATACGCCAATACTTTTGCGAGTTTTATATTGAATCCTTTTTTAAGTAATATGTTGTCTGATCAGTCCACACAAATCTACTTTCTGCCTGACTGTACTTACGTGCTTACTTACGACCTACATCATTCGTTCCTTCGAACAATAGCATAGAAAAAATCTATTTTAAGTATTTTAACGTTTAATTTTAATACACAGATAGTATTACTTTCGCATGTCTAAAATTACTTTTCAATAAACTTCGTTAATAAACGGCACTCTTGCAAAAGTTTGAATAACAATTTACGTAATTTAAATAATATATTTTTTTCGGCGCAATTGATGCAACAGAATAATTAATTAAATGGATTTTATCATTTGTTTAACGAACTCCAGAATACATTTAGGGGACCTCACTCGAAGACTCGTCCATTTTAATTAATCGCCAATAACAATAATTGGTAGGCAACAGATTTGTTTCATGCAAATCGATTTTGTTATTAGCATAGTGACCGCTCGATATCTGCTCAAGTGATGTGAACACGAAATATCGATTAAGTCATTACTAAACCATTTTTAATTTAAAACATAATTACATCACGCCTGTATTTCCTTGAAGAGGTAGATAGAAAACTGTTTGTTGTAAATGCCCATATTTTACCATTTATGTCATACAAATATTTACCAATTATATCAATAGATACTGATGGTCATACACTACAAACAAATCCAGACAACGAGCTGTTACTAGGAATTTTTAGTTACAATCACTCAGTTGTACCCGATATGATAATAATCGAACCCAATACCTCTAGCTTGGAAGTCGCGCTTGCAACCACTCGACCGACAAAGCAATCTACTATTTTTAATCAATTTAGATTTATTTAATATACCTTAAAAGTATATTAAAATTAACTTTTATTATTTGAATACAAGGCATTTCAAATCTCTCATTAGTGAAAAAATTTGTTAGACCATACAGTATAACGTACTGACTATCCGTAATTATTGAGAACGCTCGATGGATCCATTATGGTATAAAATTTCTTACGCATTACACTCCGTTGTTTTTCCTTTTAATCTATTTTATTCTTAGCGTACACCCATTCTGAAACGTTCATATTATACGTCAACAAGCCATTTATCGATGATGTATCGAGGACGGCATTAATAAAAGAGGATGATGTATTTTCTTTGGTCTTTATTAACCTATCCGATTTTTATTATGTTATCGGTTTTATCGATAGTTAGATATAATGTGTTACGACGCTATTACATTTGACATGTAACGGCCATGTTCTTCTTATTACTTCTTTGGAAACGTATTTTTTATTTCTCTTGGGTTTTTGTGACAAACTGTTCAAGTTCCTCGTTTAATATATACCTACTCCAAAGCCAAGTAAATTGAAATCTATTTCCCACATTATTTGTTTTTAAACTACTTATTGTTTTTCACTTTTGTCACAACACAAGTTTTAGGATAACTGAGGGAAAGTAGGGAGCATTTTTACTTTGATTAAGAGTGAGGAATAGACAAGTACATTTATTTATTGAATTTACGATGGGGGTCCTTTTTGTGGTTAGTTTAAGATATACTGTTAATAAAAATTTTTACTCATATAATGTTAAAAATCAACTTCAGAATTAATAAAGCTATGAAAATATTAACTGTCATGTCGTAATTGAAAAATATTCAAAACAGTACTATAATTCTCTTATATCGCTAATAACTCCACAACTTTTCCGGTCGCAACAACTTTTTAAGCCAATTGCGAACGAATGATATAAATGAATGGATATGTGAATGAGTGAATAATTGTTTCGCGAGCACATGACATCCCATTTCAATTTGAATGCCAAATTCGGAAATTATTTCGGGGACCACTCTCGAAATATGCATATTTTTTGCGTGAACATATTTCGTTTTAATATTTTCGCCATTTCTCGTTGTGCTCGTCGCGTATAGCAGATTAGGGCAAATTGACTTTTTTGGTAAATTAGGACGTATTGATTGCATACAATTTCGTTCGCATAAATATCCGAACAACTTCGATACATTGATTCAAACTTTTAAGGTAATATAAACTTATAGCTATACCTATGAACTGCTGTTGATTATCACATTTGACCCACAAAGCCTTAAAGTGTTTACTTACCGTATTAAGAATAACAAAAAACATCATAATTTTAAGCGTACCTTTGTATTGTTCTTCCAATAAAATATAAATTATCAGAATGTAGTTTCCAGTGAGATTTATTGTGAGGTAAAATGCAGTTGAGAGTTTAAAAATAGATTTTTCAATAAACAGAAAACGGGTAATTAGAAACGTTCAGGTGGTTCGCTGGAAGCGGGATAATATTAATTGAAACTACTCCTAGTAGTTGCAGCTGACCTGCACAGAAGCGGGTCGCTTAGCCAGCACTAATTACACGCAACTAATGTTACAGCGAAGCGCTCGAGTGTTGCCAGTTTGTTGAACAACTCGCCAACTAGTTCCAAGTGTTCGAATGTATGAAAACTTGGTACGTAGTTTGCCGTTGATTCTCGTGCTTTATGTAATAAGCTGATTACACACCCGCTTATTTGTATATAAACAACCATGTTATATGAGATTCGATTTGCTATAACCTGAACTACTAACCCGTGTTGGACTGGTACTCTGTAGCTCTAGATCTACTCATTGTGAGAGGGGACCCTTTTAACGTAGCGGAGCGACACAAAGTTAATGATGATGATGATAAAGAATCTTGTAAAGTTACTGTAATCATCATCTTCAGTTTGTATCAAGCCGCTGCTTGATATAGGTCTCCACCGACGAGCACCATCGCATCCTTTTTTTGGCTTTCCAAATCCAGCTTCTTCTTAGCGATCTTTCTAGCGACTTTACTGTCATGTGTGGTTAGCATGAAGGCCGGATTATGCTAGGCACTAACTGCATCTCACAGTATCTCTATCCCAAAATGATCTGGCAGTACGAGGTGAGGTTAAATAAAATGTAACCGCTATTTAAAATATGGTCATGTTTGTTAACTTTGTTGCAACGTTAGGTAATAGGAGTCCCTTACTGACACTGATAATTGCATCAAAAATGTGTAACATAGTAATGGTTTGTATACAGTATGCGAAATTTTGATTACGCACAAGAAAAGAAAGATTCATGAATTATAAAATAGGGGAACTCTTTTCACTTCATATATAGTCTAATTTGATCTTTAAGTTGTCAAACTTCTGTCTGCAAATCTACAGCAGGATAGGTCAACTAATTACTAATTGTAAGTTGATCCCAACTGGATTTCAAATTTTCCTTAAAAGTGTAGCATCTATTCGAGACGTAATATTTTTTTTACAAATAACTCGCCTATACCGCACGAATGACTATAATTATTGCAATATAAGTTAATTTTATGGATAAAATATGATCTTTGAAAAGTTCAGGAAAATGATAAATTCATTCGTCGGGAACTTTTCCAAGTGTTTCCGACAATTTTAATAGTCAAATGAGATTTTATCTTCCCTACTTCCACTCGTTTCGTTTTTGAATGGGGGTCATTAATTTTTTTCGCTATTGCACACGAAATAATAGTCTAATGACTTATATATATGAAATATTAATGGTTTTTGCATATAATATCATTAAGTCATTACTTCTTATAACATTGAAAATATGATAGCTCTATTGTAAAATAAGGAATACCTACTTAAGAATTCTGAAACGATAAACGCCGATAAGTTAGCCCAAAAATTTTATCGATATTCCGGATTGCAACGCAATCTCGTCACTAAACGTCTACGCTTAATTTATGTTTAGCTTGTATTTTTTTAACGTAATTTTTGGCCGGTTTTATTACACGGATTTTCCATTCCAGTGAATTTCATCTAAATTGGATTTAAAATATTTAATTGCTGTTACACGTATGTACCTACATATGCATATTTAAACGCTCATTGAATTGTTTATACGTATGCGTGTAGTCCATTAGATCAGCGAGCAATAAAAGCTTTTAAACATGAATATTGCGTTATTATTATTATTATTTCTAATAATGTTTTTGTTTTCGATTCCAAAGCAAAGGCACATTCAGACTATCAATATTTAAAAGGCGTTGAAGACGGCATTAGATTTCTGTATTTAGTATCTATTCTCCTGCTGGATTTCATTACTTTATATCAGGCTAACTTGAGATGTATGTGCTATCATTATAGAAAGAAATCTGTCGAGGGATAACGCTATCTGACATTGTCGAAGTAGGAGGAAGTAAAACAGCGGTCCTTCTCATAACGTATTTGACTTTCTAAGGATAGATAGAGATATAAATTTCCATTTGCTACATGCTTAACTCCATAGTATTTTAAACAAAACTCAGAACAGCCATTCACATGTTGAATAAAGTCGATAATCGCCTAACAAACCGACGTTTATCCAGAAATAAATTATCGTTACATTCATGTAATGATATGCAATTAACAGTTAGAACATTTTGTAATTAATTTTTTTTTTATTTTTGAGTTTTATTTATGAGTTTGTAGTGTTTGTTTACAGATGGAAACGCTCATGACTAAATATTGAATAGAAATGTTCAACTTATTTTCTATATGTGATCTTAAAGCATTGTATGTCCTTAAAGTGATTTTGCTTATATTATTACCATACCATCGCACCCTGTCCCGCACTGTGTAGGCAGAAAGCACCGAGTGACAAATCTCTATTCTTACAGACCTGACGCGCTTCTCCTATGCTCATCACTCTTTTCATACTCTTAATTTTTTTATAATATTTCTCATAAGATAGGTTTTAACATTATCACGGTGGCTTTGTGGTAATATTTCCATCACAAAAATAATTATAATTCTTTTTTATGTTATATACACGTGATTATTACAATATATTTTTGATTTCGCTTTTATGTTTCCATTTGAGTACGTTATTGTATTTTCATTTCATCGATCTTTTCTATTCATTTACCGCTCTCTGGTTCCATCGCTTTCTAAAGTGTAGGCGTAATGTCAAGGGCGAGCTGTCGTAGAAATATTTATTTCAGTAAATACACCGCCCGCGACTTTGTCGGATCAACTGAATTAATATACTCTGATATTTATGTAGGTACTCACTTAAATATTCTAATAGTGATTTATTGTGGGGTAATAAAATCATAACAAATATATTATAGCCCAAAGCGTCTATAGCTTAGTGGGTTAGATTTATCTTCTAGTTCTTTTTCAAGGCGTTTGAAGTCCGTCAATTTGCACTAGCCTACGTGGTAGATTGTCATACTAAAGGTTAAAGTCGTCTTAAGACTTATCTTTGTTAGATTAGACTAGTGTGTAATAGCGGGATCATAAAGGGTCATCTAATGATGATGATGATGTTAGTGATGTCCAATCAGTAGCCGCAATTAAAGTCGCCCAATATGAACTATTATATATGTCAAAGGATTCAAAAGACTTTCTTTTGTGAGAGGAATCAACAAGTTCGAGTGCACTAAGACCATGACAATTGTTCCACCTCAGATAATAATAGTAATTTTTTGTATAGGCATATTTGTATGGTATGTATTTATGTGTGTATGTATGGCTGTGTTCGTATGTAAGTCCGTTAACATTTATGAACCCCACTTTAATACAATTAGATGCTAATTTATTCTGTGTGAGACTATTTGATAGTAAAGGAATTTTCTGTGAATATTTTTCTATCAATAAGATTTCTGTTGTCATCGCTAAATGATTTACGAACGTATCATTATTATTCATTATTACAATTAATAGTTGTCTTTAATGAATATGTCCGCTGTTTCTCATATTTCATTACTGTTTGTATTGGATTTCCATATAAATGTTACACAGTTAAATTGACTATATTTTATCATCGAAATAACGAAACACACTCGTATTGTAGCGAGAATATCGACGGGAGCGTAGTATAATAAATTATAATAATTATTACATGTCCTGAAGGAAAGCATCTAATTGATGATTATTTCGACAGTCGTATGAAAATTACTTTGGGTACTATGTATTCTCTGTGTCGCTATACACTTAACATTTCAATAACATCGGGGCTACTTAGGCTGTGTTAGTGTGAGTAGGCAGTGCGAGAAGCCGTACACCCAGTGCGGGGTTTATGGGCAAACTCTAACTAAGTGAGGCCTATGTCCAGCTCTTAAATGAGACAGGCTGGTGAATAATATTTAACTTTGCAACAATGTGATCACTTTTTACTCGTTAAGGAAAATTCCTCTAATATATCACGTGAGAACAAATATCATGGCTAAATCTACCTAAAGCGTGAACGAAGTTATCTGATAAGAGAGCAACGACCCGTCGATTAGGCGGCGATCGCGGCGGCCAGTTCCGGGCAATCACGTGTGGCACTTGGGGGAGGCAGCGGTACTCAAAGTGTAGATAGTATGAGACCAACGAGAGAGACACCTATATTATTCTGATTCTATGTGATTTAATCCAATTACGGTGATGGGTAAACTAAATAAATTGATCACATTATATTTTTATATTATTAATTAAAGTTATTATGACCACTATAGCCACTATAGGTTATCAGTGAGGTTGAGCAATGGTCCGTTTGATTAATATCTCTGGGCCTTTGGTAGACATGACAATCGAGTTGTTATTATTGTAATACGTAACTTTTGCCAAATTACATATGATATTGACTACTGCTGAAGTAGATGTAGAGAGAAGGGAAATGTTAATACAAAAGGCCAAGAAACCTTACAAATAAGTATAATATGGAATTGACACACTTAGAATGAGCAATAAGTAAATTGGCTTGTCCTCAATATAGATAGAATTAATATTGTCGTATAAAAATACAAATTATTCCAACCACTTATTATAATACCGAATCTTAAAAGTTTTTAATTCATACATCATAATTATGTTGTATATTGTGTTTCATACAGGTGCTACATAATTGTGTTGTATATTGGGTTACATTACCTTACATATTGTGTCGTATTGACATTTATATATTTACCACGCTTAATTATTTGGCAGATTTTTTTCAATGTACGAAACATTGTGAGTGTTATGAACACGTTAGTAGAATTAGTGTTAGTTAGTTCATCATGATCATCATCAGCCTATCTCACTCCACTGCTGGACATAGGCCTCCCCCAATGAGCGCCATCGCGCCCTGTCCTCGGCTTGTCGCATCCAGCATCTGTCTGTTAGTTACTTAGTTAGTGTTATATACAAGTATAATGCTATAGACAAAACTATCTCTACGAGTTTTAGAGAAAAATGTTCGTCTTTTTTTCTACAGGCTTGTCACACGCTGCACATGTAAATAAGTATGGACGCGGGGCCGGAAGCGACATAAAATATTGAGATTGTGCTAAATCCACATTTCCTATGGAATAAGTTTGTAGCATTAATATAAATTATATCTATAAAGCGCAAAGACGACAGGACGGAACCGCATTAGTCTCCATACATCATTCCAATGACCGATTATTTTATTCATGCAGCTTCCTTGTACAGTCTCAGCGAGATTTGATGCCGTGGCGTACGGATTTTGAATAAAGGGGAACTGTATTTAAAAGTCAAGGTAAGGTAATTTCATAAACGGGCGGCCGTTTATGAAGAGTAATGAATGTAGAAAAAAGACCTCAAAGATTTAAATATAGATAAATTGGGCACTTGGTGCTCTCTGCCTACCTCGTCGACCTGCTATAATAATCAATAATAATCATTACATTTACAACTTCCGTTATACAGCTTCTGTAGGTAGTAGAATACGAGATAATGATATTGTCTTTACAGGTTCTATACATATAGTAATAAATAAATAATATGTTATGGTGTTCTTTAGGAAAAGTATGAAAAGACCTCTTCGCCAGAGCTGTCATAGCATTGGTAACTCCTCGGGCGTTGCACATATCCTCAGTCGACGGTTGTTTACTTACTCTCAGGTGACCCGTGTGTCTGCTCGTTTTGTTAAATTAGGAAAGATATATCGTTAATAACTTATATCCACTAAAGTAACTTACTGAGACTAACAATTTTAGTCCGATTGTCTCGGTCGAGGTCGAGCCGCCATTTGTGACTGCTGCCTGCTCATTTTCCACTCTTTTCTCTTCGAAATTACGTAATCATAATGAAAAAGCCTTTTCAATACGTGTCTTGCGGCAAAGTAAAATTGCAGTTAAGTTCTTGTTTCGACGAAGTTCTTATGCGCCACTTTGAAGTCCTATTAACGTCTGTCGTCTTACCGCTGGTGCAATAAGACACTGATGCGAGCTAAATGTTTGTATGGTGGTTAAGCTTGCTTCCTTTTCAGTAGCGTTCCGATGAATGCTTTTTTATTCATTTGAAACAAAACTACTCTTCACCAATTTGTGAAATTTGCTTGTTACATAGAACATTGCGTTTGTTAAAATAAATGCATGCATACATCAGCGTCATCATCATTAGTCTGTCTCAGACATTACATTGTTTTATACAAACACGTTAATTATATTTTCTTCATTCAGTTTTGTAATAACATTGTTCAATAATATCAAACGTTGACAATAAAATTAACATATTATGACAAAATAACATTGAAATTTTAATTACAAGGATCTTTATCGTTTCTTCTATCTAGATTTTCGGTTCATTAATTAAAGTTAATATACGGAAACTTTGAGAACCGCTACCTAAAGGACGTCCAATTGACTTTACGAGCATTCTTCGCCGACAATTGTCGCTCGAGTGTGTGCCACATCGGGGCCGTCGATTGATATGTGATTTATTTAACGATCGTCCCTTGTTTAAGGTTTATGTTACGAGACGTGGTTTATGCGTTGTCAATCAGTGGGGTATGCGCGCGACTGTACCTACACACGTTGAACGTAAATTGATTTAATTGGCCCCCGGTATCGTGTTACACGTGTCTCTATTAATTAAATACAAAGCATGAAAACGGAGAGACGTCGTCGAGTGTACAGTCGATCTCAAAACATTTCATAAATATGGACAACTGAATGACATATTAGCATGGACATGCCCTGTCGGTGTTTGCGAATAAATGAACTTTATGGAAATTAAGTCGGTACGAAGTTCAAAGTTTTCGCTTAATAAATAGATTGTTAAAACCCTTTGGTTGCCAATAATGGTTTCTAAGGCCTTCAAGATGATATATGTAGAAGGGTTTGGTTATACGAATATATATATTATAGGAATACACAATAATTCACTAAGTAATAAAAAATCGTTATTATGCGAGTATCTACCTACTTTGCTTACGTCATTTTGCAAACGTTAAAATATTGTCTTACGTAAATATTTGCAATTCGTTCGCTCACGTTTGCTTTTACTTCCACTTGACACAAACCATATAAGTATATACATAAATAAAAATAACATAACTTTGCCGTCCTTATTTTAACGAAAACGCTCACTTCCCAACCAAATATCTCCGTCACAAAATATTTATTGATAACAATTTTTTTGTGATGATTTTCCGCACAAATAAATTATTATAAATTTATGCGAATGGATTTCTTGAGCGAAAGTTAATTACGCTTAAAATAACGAGTCGAAGTTCTGCGAGCGGCGTCGTAAAGAGCGAGCGAGCGAGCGAGCGAAGTTTTTTAAGCCTAGTTCACACAACTGGGCCAGGGGAATCAAGTTGAGGGCCGCTTAGCGAAGTTCGGCAAATTTACGAGCCTTCCGTTTCGCAAGATAAATTGGATTATTGTCTTTCCAATGTCGAATGTTGTTATTGATGTGTGCTACTATTGTTATATACACACACACACACACACGTATATGTAAACCGAGATATGTAACGTAAAGGACAACAATTTCATAAAGTAATTGCAAATTGGTTAGATATTAGGTGATGGCAAGGGCGAAATCTTTGAAACTCGCGTGCCTGTACCAAAAAAGTGATGTAAGTCTGTAAGGTTAGAGATATTTGTTAATCGGTACTCTCTGTATACCTCGAACCAGAATTCAGTTGACGATATAATAGTAAATAAATAGACTCCCAAAGACGAGCAGCGCATTACGTGATCGCCGCTTATGTGGTAGACTGCCGTTGACAAGTTTCCCCGAGCTATTTTACTGTGTTTTCCGCGGGGCGGTAATTAGTTGGTCCCGGTGTTATTGTTGGATAACACTCTCGAAAGCGCCTCGGAGACCCTGCGGCTGTCTAAAAACTTTCCACACTCGGTTTCGCCAACAACTAATACATACTAACGCATATGCTTTAAATTTTCCCGTAACTCAGAGGGTTCTTCTCTTCGTGGATATGACTGGAGTCAAAGGTTGCGGCCAAATATTTCCAGTTTTTTAAACATTTTTTATTATTTCTAGTGAAATTAGGCTCTTTGTCGCTCCTGACCAATAGTAATTAGGTTCTATTTCGGCCATCTATACTACTCGCTGACTTAACGGTTATTTTATTTCGTTCACGCTCACCCCCGCTACCTACTACATTCCCATTTCTCCCACAAAATCAGCTGAAACGGATCATTGTTCTAATGGCGAGGCAGTCTTTTGTATAGTGTTTAATAATATATGCATGTATGTTTTTTCTCGTTTGTTTACGAAAAATGAAGAGATAAATTAGAGGAGAGTAGGTTTATAACGATAAATATGCTTGTGACTTAGACCACAGTTACACAGATTTAGTTGCTGTGAATTTATATGGCGTTTGCGTCTAATTTGTTTAAGTGTACCCAACCTTTAGAACTCCTTTGTAGACACTGAATGATAGTTTGTAATGTAACATCCATTATATAAAGACTCCGTACAGTTACAACGAAATTTTTCAACTCTTTGAATGCGATACATCACACACGTCACATCACGCCAATTAAAGCACATTAACGGCATAAAAAATGTATATGAAAACGCAACTCATTCTCAGTTCATTCATTTGTTGAATGTTTGCCGAGTAATTATATTAAGTGAATGAGCGAAGGAAACGCGGTGTCATTCGTTCGCTTAATTTGTTAATGCCCCGAAAAGTTTTTTATTTCCTCTGCGATAACGTTAGATATTTTTATACACAATGATGTTATCTATGACAGGATATAATTTTTAAAATGTGTGACATCAAAATTTAATTATGTCACGTCACGTCTTTTATGGGGC
Organism: Parelbella ahira ahira; assembly: GCA_018244795.1. NCBI lineage: Eukaryota > Metazoa > Arthropoda > Insecta > Lepidoptera > Hesperiidae > Parelbella > Parelbella ahira. The sequence goes on along the minus strand of DWME01002589.1, from coordinate 18 downwards.
AGATTGAGGACACCGAGT
>DWME01002588.1:0-20428 GCA_018244795.1 Parelbella ahira ahira | reverse complement strand
TTGCGCAGTCTGAAGTCGGTTTTAATCGATTCGGCTCTGCAAACGACCGCCGAGTCAGCGTCTTATTACTGGTGAGTTTTTTTCCTATCTTTCAAACCTACTTGAGAATAAAAGTAAAACGAAGTATTTCCGTCTATCTGATGGCTAAATGCCGTTGTGTTTTAATGGCATTTCATTTTCAGCCGTGAAATTTGCGACTTATAAATTGTTGTTTTGTAGGTACTTTTGAATTATTTTGCAAAGTTAAATAAACATTATGTACCTACCCAAAGACAGTAAATTAGTACAGTTGTAATTGGATTTATACCAAGTTTTATATAGCGAAGACTGGAAGATCTTCGATACTGTTCCAAAATAGTTAAATTACAAGTTTGACAAACAAATTATTTTTAATAGTATCGTAAATAATATTTTTATGGAGTTCGTTCAACTAATTGTTGAGATTTTTTGTAGCTTTATTACACATCGTATGTCGCTAGCAACTTAGAAATGAGCGCGTTGCTTATAATTTTAATATGCTATGTATCAGTTAGTCTTAGAACTTATTTTATCTGTTACATATCCATTAAGTTATTGACTGGATTGCAGTTTTCAATTGAATTAAGTTAAAACTTATGCTAAGACTTTGTTTTCTTTCTTTCTATTGTACAAAAAGAAAAACATAATAATGACATTAATTTAGATAGTATATTATTTCAACAGCTGACTAATATAAATGATTTGTCATTTGAACGCGATAAGAACGCTTAAAACTTTTTTCTGTAGAATAATATATTAATTCAATTGAATATTGACAATAAGACAAGTATATCGTGACATGACGATAGAACCAACTATGTACATATATACAATATGTACATTGCTATATCGTATGTTCGATGAAGTCGGAAATTCATTAATGTTTTTTGCAATATATAACGTTTGTTGAGTAACTATTTACATGATTACATTAGATAGCGGCTTATCTCACATAGGTACATTATGTACTTTTTGGTGATAGCCCGACTACAGTCGGATTTTTTGGATGTCTTTCATCAAGATTCTGTGGCGACCTCACTTTGTAGGCAAGGGCTCACGAGGAAGGGCAGATGGTAGATCATTTTGAATAATTGTGTTAGTTTTGACTAAGTATTCTCGTGACTTAAGTTAACTTAAGTAGGTACTCTCGTACGTTCTCGTGAGTTAAGGCTCCGCCGCGATCCCGCTGCAATCGGCCGGAGCTCATGATGAAGGACCTCGTATCGTTCCGAAACTAATCCGAAAATTATGTGAGTTAAGCCAGTACATATATAATCATCTGTATAAACACTCCCGAGACATTCAATATTAAACTGCGTTGAGGCTGTTTAGAAATATCCAAGGGAAAATAAAAATATCAAACGAAGCTTAGTTCATAATTGTTTCGGATATATTCAAGGAAATTATACCACGTATTATAATATGGTATTCATGTTCTGGGTCAAACTAACCCTTGTTATCCAAAGAGCGAATAATCAGATGACCTTCTTAGTTTCGGCTGGAGTATTAGAGCTGGCGCGGTATTTCATTAAGAAACTGGGTTGGAAAGAACGAGCGTGGCTTATTACCTTAGGTCATGCATTTTCATGAAACTGCCTCGGAAATTTTGTGTCGCGGATTAACATATCCGTAGGCATAACAAGTCAATTCGTCGGATTACATGAATTTTGCGAATATTTTTATAATGGAAGGACATATAAATGATATAGAAGAACATTTTTCATTGGCACGCCACCTGCGTATAAATTGGATTAGTGAAAAAGGAATTAATATTTTTTTATGTAGACGCTCAGAATGATCGTGATGTACTTTTCTCTGCGTATTCTTGCCGAAGTCGGATTTCCGTTTTACGTGCCGGTGTAAAAACATTTACACAACGAAACATCCTGTCACATTTTAGCATATTTTGAATTAATCCGCTTAGGTAACATCGAAAAGGTACAACATGATGGAAGCTATAGACTTGCTCAGAATATAAATCTGACTCGTAGTGATGAAAAATTCGTGCGATATCAGATTTTTGTGGGAATAATCTAATCGATATCTCATTTCACGATACTCATTGGTATCATAACCAAATGTATGTACCGAATGGGGTCGAAAAAATCTGAAATAGACTTCTTCGAGTGGTTTTTCTGCCACGAGGCTCATATTTTCTCATTCTTATCGTATTAATATCTTTCGATATGGCATGTTGGTAGGGAATCATGAGTTCTGTGCGATTGCCATTATTTCAAGCGAGATTATGTTCGCAACGTTACATTGAACAGTTCAGTGCCTCCAATTCTCCGAGCACGTTCACAACATCCATATCACGAATGGATGCGTACGTCTCTCTAAGTTCCTTCATATCATGAGGACATGTCTTGTAATCTTTGATGTTGATTATACAAGATTCAAAATTGTTTAATTTCGAGCTGTAATGTAATTAAATTTCCTTACCCTTCGCTGTTTGTTAGAGAATCCTGCTCATAAAACTGTTCTAGTAATTGTCGATTACGAAAGTAGTGGACAGTGGACGACTTCAGCCATGCGGACTATTCTCAAGCAAGCTTACATGCATATTATTTGAGAATTATTATTTAAAAAAGTTTACATTCCTACGCAATTCCTTTAACCATTCTAACAGTTTGTTGAGTATTGTTTGACAATAATAATATTTGATATTTTTTAAATATTTTCTAACTCATGCAGTAGGTAGCTACTAATTGCAGCATATGAAGATAAAAATAATAAGGCTAACGTCTAACAACTATAAGCGTTTTAAATTTTTAATAATTAACTATTAAGAGCAATAAGGATGCCATATATGCCAAATAAGTTTAATTCATTCTAATTCAGACCTGCTTTTAAACGAGCCTCCAGAAGTTTAGTTAATAAAGCAGTCCAATTTATTTTCCTGTATATTGATTCACGACTTTTTCTTTATTTTTCATTCGATAAAATTTCGTCTTTGGCAGAAATCGTAACGAAGTAAAAAAGCGCAATTCGACAAAATTTGCAATACACTTAGCGGGTAGCCGTTTGAAGGCGCAGTTAAGTGGATCCAATATATTCGCTATTCCCCTTCTTAAATACACAGAGGGGAGGCGGAGGGGACTCAGGAGGCTCTATTACAGAGAGGTGTTATGACGAGATCCGAAATGTTGTGTATTTAATCGAGGACATTTAAGCGAGTCTAATCCGAGATGGCTTTTTCGGTTCTGTGCTCGTACACTCATGAAGGTAGAATTGGCTTCCACGATATTTTCCTTTGACGTTTCGTTTCAGTTGGTGTTGTAACTAAAATTATGAGGTTATTATTAAGGTTTTCTTTGCAGTAGAACTGTATATTTTAATTTATTCAGAATGTGATCGATGGATTTTTATTGACTTACGGCACTTTATATAAATACATGAAATCCATAAGGGGGTTGTATTACTGATAAAACCTACTATTATTAATTAATTAAAGATACACGTGCATAATATTTTCGATGTATTTCTACAATGAAATGTTGCTTAACTCACTAGCGACGACGCATAATTAAAACAAAATCTCTAAGAAACAAATGCTCTTGCATGCTGAAATCAGTTGAAACAAAATAAAATTGTTAATTAATCTTGTTATAGACCTTAGTAAACTGCATTGGCTTATGGCCAGTGCTGGTTTAATGAAAAAAATAAAGTAGTCTAACGGCAATCCGAGTTTTAAAGCCATGCTGGCAACGTTTTGATTAACTCACTTGAGCTGGTGAGGATCGGATAATTGTTCGGAAGAAGCAAACTTACGGTAGGCAAGCAATTTTCAAGTTATTAAAAGACATGCCCTAGGCTATTTAATAACCGTTCTAAGTTGCTTTTTCTATAAAGAAAAGTTATTTTAAGATAGAAATCAGAATAAATACTTTAACGTTTCTACAGCACAATCAGCAACTAGTTAATGAATAAAACATATTTTTGAACGTCATAATATTATCATCTTATAACGCATTAATGATGCTGAACTGGATATTGTAATTAAGCCATTTTGTTACACAGACTACGCAAATTTTATTATGCATATTGCTTACCTAAGTAAGCGACTAGAGTTTAAATTTGGCATAATCTAAAATACGTAATTTATACTATTACAATAATAACATAATGTAATTAACAGACGTGTAATCAAAATAAATAATATCGTCGCAAATGGGCGTCTTTGGTGCGATGCCGCGGAATCTGATGTCGTTTATAACAAAATGAACACAGTTATACTAACGACGTCAGTAATGAGCGAGTCATTCAGCACTGGAAATCCAGTTATGATATCATTATTTGCTTAATTAGGAGCTTTTATTGAAGCATGTATACAATTAGAAGCTTGTATAATATTTACATGTATGTAATTAAGTTATAAATATTATGATATTTTGTTCTGTACGCTTTATTACGAAATTTCTATGTAATCTACATAGTAGGTTACTAATTAAGACGCTGTGAGTTCGATCCCCAGCTCGAGCAAGATGTTACTGGATTTTTCTAACTTTAAATACTCTACGTCCTAAACGGGTTTGTCTAAATTGAACTATGCGTTATGCTTTCACATAGCGTCACGTAACTGTCAAAGTAAGACCATCAACATCATTGTCGTCATAAATTTTTTTTGTTTCTCTTTTCCGAATTAATAACAGTGTTCGACGTTCGGCAAGTTCAGGATGATCAAAGCCTTACAAAACCTTTTGGGCAACTTGCATACTTTAGATCTTTCTACTCTACGTTCAAAACTCTTCTTTTGATCTATAATTTAAGCATTATTCAAGTGAAGGTGTACAGATATTACATACCTTGGAGCACGATATGAAGACTGTCAGATGTGTACGATCCTTCGCAATGTTTTTCTTCGGCCTGTTAGTAAATGACGTTTAATTATCGAAACGCGTGCTTTTGCAAACTTAGAAGATACATACAAACTAAAATCCAACTATTCTCAGAGCCTCTCATATTCACTACCGTTAATCTGTATGCAATAATGTATGTATGTCATAAAATAGTTACACGGCGATCTTGCTAGCAGAATATATTTTTAATATAACTTTAATTTTTCTAATGGGCACATTAGAATCATAATTTGAAATAAATCACACGGGTACTACAATGTGCTCATTTGAGCGGGTACATTAAAAAATATTTTTGTCCGGTAAAGAGTAAAGTACGTATTTTTGTATAGATACATATCAAAATTACCTTTTTAATAAAATATTGTTTGGTTGTTTCAATGAAAATTAGCATTTTGGGGAACACGTCTAAAACGAGGATAATTTTAAGCCTTAGAGTCTTAGACTATTCTTGATTTACAACCAGTTTATTATTTGTAATATTTGTAATAATATTATAATGTAAACCGAAATTTTCTATAAATAATCTAATGCTTGGCTATTTTTTAAAAACTAATTTCATTGTAGATACTACACAGTTTTGTAGTTTTTTCTTAACTGTACAAATATTTATTTATTTTATTACAAAATTGACATTGACCAGATTAGGGAGTAATACGAAAGAAAACGTACCTACCAAGCTTTAAAGTGCACAGAAAATTCGATTTTCGAATGCAACTTTTTAATATGGCTCTTATTTGCTTTTAAAGATTAAAATGCCGTAGACACAATGCTCTTTCATTTTCTAAAACGGTTTGTATAAGAAATGTGTCGCGCGTCCCACATTCTGTTCCGTTGGGTTCCTGCCAGGAGCGTTGCGGCGCGGCGTTAGCCCGAATGATACATACTTTAACTTACTACATTATTTAGTTAATATTAATTTACATATAATGTTCTTTGTCTGATTACAATAGCATAAAGATACAAGTGCGGTTGCCGATTTTGCTTGAATCAGTTCCGGCACAATTATATTTTTGCTGTTTTTATTTTTAAATAACATATTGATGTAGTAATATCTAATTGATACCATTAAATTTATATGATTTGTCAGTCACTGTAGGTGACCTTCTGTTTGCTCAAGATATGGTATTAAGTTTGTTGTCAAGTGAGGTTTTTATCGTGCACTTCTTTTGATACATATTTATGTGTATGCAAAAGCAATGTCATTTGAAAGTTTATAAAGTATATTTTATTTATAGGAATAAATATTTACATTTATTTATAGAATAAAAATGTTCTCCCTGATATCAATATGTAGATTATCTCACTAATGTTTTGAATATGCGTGTTATGGAAGCATATTTACGATTATAATTACCTTGTTACATTGATTTCTTTGACATTCGTTGTTTTCTGAATTGCGGCCACAGGCCGGTAAATAGACAACTGTCTTAGAAAGTTAGGCTCTTACTGTGGGTACAATGTTACGTGTAAAGTATATTGCTCATGAAATTCAGCTTATGGTAATTGTTTCTCCTTGAAAGAACGCATAACGGCGTTTTGGGGAGAAAATTTGATAGCTCATAGCTTTGATAGCGACGCTCGAATGACGCAGGAAATGTTCAAAGGTGGAGGGTAGCGTGCAAATATAACCGACATTATTTAATTCCGGCTTGATTCCTTGACGAAATCGGGTCTGTAATCAAACACGATCGAAAGGACTTTCAGAACGTTGGATTTTGGATTTTCTTGTAATCAAATACCGGATGAATGATGGTACGAATCCGCTGATAACGTGTTTTTAAAGAAATCTGGTTTATATGTAGCACTGACTAAAGGTAACCGTAACGCGAAAGTTATGAAGTAGTTAACAGTAAAACTTGTATGTTTTTGAAGTTTGTATATATTGTTAATTGACTCAATTCATGTTACATCTAAAAGGTACCAAAATCACTGTTTTAGTACAGAAGTAAATGACAAGGTTGTAAACTCTGATAAATAATAATTCGCGCCCAGATATAACCATTATTATTACAACATATTTTCGCTTGAGGTAGTTATCAAAGGTAGCGAAAGATGTCTCTGAACAATGGACTGGTAAATTAAGTAGGCTTTAATATAAAATGTAAGGATGCAATAAGCAAAACTAATAACGATTACATGACCAATGAAAAACAACCAATCACTTAAGAAGGACGAGGGAGTTTAGTGAATCGCCAAGTTCTGTCAGAGGTGAGGAACTATAAACATAAAACTTGGACCATGTCGTTGATTTGATGGAATCCCTTGGCCGGATCAAGCACAGTTCGTTAACTTTCATGCCGGGTAACTAAGTTACGTAAGTGAGAAGGATGGGTCTGGCTCATCCAAAGCCGGTTGCTTTGAAAAAGTTCACACATTAACATTTTAATGCGTAAACGTGGATAGGTGTGTATATATGTATGTATATATACCTACAAAGTTTTGGAAGTTTTGCAAGTTTTGTAAACCCTATATTTTCCCAACACTCAAAAGAAATATTATATTACTAACTTGGTAGTGATACAATGCCAAGGTAATTTCCTTGAAGATGGAATGTGGAGCGTGGAGTTTGTAGGGCAGGGGACAATGGGATAACAAGCATGGTAAATATGGCTGCCGAGTCCGGCTAGCGGTGCTGTTTTATTCCAGTTCTATTAGATAGACATTAAGATATACCTACGTCATGCTAATGTCCATTGCCGTTCACAGCAGAGATCATTCAGCATAGCCATAATTTACTGTATCTGTTAACGAACCATTGGTCAATATCGACATTATTAAAGCAGAATATTCTTAAGAAACCTTTTTGTATACATGTATTATAATTCCATCGATATAATTTATCATTAAACATACAAACAATCAATCTATACAATATGTACAAAAATAAACTCGTGTATTTCTAAAAATGTCACTGAATTTATATACTCGTAATTGAATAGCTGTATTGTAATTGGGGTAAACATTGCTAATAATCAAGACATGTATATATATTTTTTTTGTTTTTAGACGCTGTTACTTCAGTAAAATTTTAAAAGCACCGCAGATAACTTATATTTGATATCTTTCTTTTCGGTTTTCATTTGGAAATTTTTCGCTATATTTTATATGAGACTTAGCTAGCATATTTTAAAGTTTTCAAGGAAAAATCTCTTTGCCAAGTAACTAGTGTATTTGTATGAGGCGAGACGTTACCGAGACGTGTCTTTACAGCGAGTACATATTTGCTACGAGATGAGTTGACACAGTAGTCTGTCGCAGCGTTTGCATAAAAAATATCACATTTTTATGACGTCAAACTATAATAACGGTAAAACTAGGTCACTACGGGATAAACAGAAATCAAAAGACATTTTATGACACGTCGTTGCGGATATATGATATTGAAAATATTGTCGTTATACTATATAATGTAATGTCAGAGCTTTATAATGCGATGTTTTGCTAGTAAATAATGAAGTCGTTTAATTTATTTTATATCCTGATGCTAAGTCGTTAGCTTCGCGTATAGAAATCTCCAGCATCAAAGAATTTGCTAATTTATTGCGTATATGTAAATATGACAGGCAGATCAAAGATATACAGAAAATACATAACACCTACACATCTAGTAACTACAATAACCTCACCTTAGTTTATTATTACTTGTTGAAATAATATAATTATTGAGGCAGGTAATGGAAAGGTAAATTTTCTGGTATTGCAAAATACGTCTATAGGCGAAAACGGTCGACCACTTACGATGATGGGCCGTGTGTTTGTTTCTCATGCCATATCACTATGAAAAAAAATTCACTGAAGAACATGCAAAGAGCTTCTCGTTTCTTTAATGAGGAAAATATGGGATGGGATATAAAAGCGTGGTTCTTGTTGATGTGTGTACGTTAAACGGCAACGCTTCAAAGTTGGTTCGTTATTTTTTGGCGCTTTTGTTTTTAGGTCGGGTGGGTATTTGGAACACTCCATATTTTCAGGTCTGTTGGCGTAAGGCAGATGTGTATTAATTTTCAATCCTTCAAAATGAAAATTCTTAACGCGTCCAGGATATAAAAAAACACTTTGGAAATGATACAATATCAATGGTCTTCAAATTATGTTATTATAATAAACTTAGCAGGCTCTGCTAAAGAAATGTGTGTAGGTACGATATGGTAAGGTAAAAAATGTAAAAATAGGTATACATTTAATTTATTTTTTGCTTAATGTCTTTATTCGAGTAAAAATTTAAATTAATGCATATTACAACCCAATAGTACCTAGGCATAATTTACTAGCACATTTTATTAATATAAAAGAATAAAAAAACGTAAAACCATAGAAAATATTTAACAATGGCACCAAAGTAATTGTTTCATAGTAAACACATTTCAAACCCACAATATACCGAATCAATTTCTATATGTATGTAAATGAATGAAAGGTGCCTTTGGAAGTCTAAGGTAATACGCAATATGTATTAGGGTATTTGTAATAAGGGTAATTTACCTTTCTTTCATATTGTCCGTGACAATATTAGACAATTGACCTGATATTAATGTATCTAAATATAAATTCGGAGGTCCTAAAGGACCCTAGTGTTCTACAATATTGTTCGTCGTTCATAATAATTCTCTTGCGTTCAATTATTCCAATATCATGTACTCGTATTTAAAATAACTCAAGGATGTATACCCGTAAAATACAATCAAACCTATATTGATTATAAATGTGTCCTTAACCTTGTATGTATGTAATAATCGTGCAATTTCGTATAATGTGCAAGCGCTCGAAATTGGATTGGATGTGTGGAAGATATGTGTAAAATATTATGATTATTACGGCATCGCGACTGGTTTCTGACGGGGTAGAATCTCTTAATACACTCACCGATTTCGGAGACTTGACCTCCAATCATCTGGGTATCTAACTTATTTAATCAATATATTTGAGAGTCGGTCTCCTACGGCAACTGCCTCCATTAACATTCGCATTGTATCTGTTTTGTCATTATTTCACCCGTCATAAAAGTTCTTTCTTCGTTTCTAAATTATAACGAAAATTTAAAAATCCGTCTTATGACAGTATATGCTAGCTATAGTATAACTATATCGATGACAGTGTCCCTTGCCATTGTGAGAAAAAAAATTCTAGGCGCAGTTCGCAAGTGTGTCACGAAGTCCCAGTAACGAAGCGTGTCGACGGCTCTTTGTAGATGCCGTGAAAGGGGTCATTCGACGTCCTGATAGCTTCCCCGTGTATGAATATTATAGCACATCGTTTGAACCCCTAATGGATTTATGGAACCCCCGCTTCAGATACCAGATTTTGTAACTTCTTACATGGATTTGGAGTTGGAGTCAGATACAGGGAAAAAAGTTCAGATAAAAACACATGGTGCGTGTAATTTTTTTTTTCAAAAACTTAAGAAATAAATAAAAATGTCCCAAATATCTCCACTACTACCTGTTTTTGGTTTCGCCTTTTTCTTTGATACCAGACATCTTTACCGGTCATAGTCAGTCCTATACAAGACTAACGAGCGAATGCTGTCCAAGCTACAGAGAATGACTTGAAGAAATTGTAAAATATTGTACTTGAATCAACACACGAAACTGCCTTCATTGGAGTTTTGTTTTACTGCAACAATTCACAATACTTGTGTTTTAGCAGACCAAGGAATATCAATCTGGATCAGACATGTTTTTGATAAATAGCAGTCTTCCAGTCCTACTAACAGAAAAAGACGGGAATATTCACCCCCGAGTACATCTCATTTGTTCGCAGTGCGATGCAAACAATAATGCTGGTCATATGTAGAAGCATACTAGCACTTGCCATTATAAAATCGGTGAATAAACGTGGTAATTGTCTAATGTCTTTTCGAAGTCTATTGTGTACTGGTCTGAAAGGTTGCAGACGTTTCAAACGGTGTACACACGATAAGAATCTACATTTGGAGCCCTGCCCATTGCGACTGTACGCCATATCGTCGTTTTTTAGAAGAAGCATATCTGCTGAATTCATAATGTACATATGTATATGTCGGAGAATTGTTTTCATACTTATGGTATACTTGAACTTACTACATTTAAATACTCCTGTCTGTCTCAATTCAACTCGTATCGTACAAGGTAAATTTCGTTATTCAAACCCCATATTTTTTTTCAGTTTATTAATCATTGATTAGGAAAAATATTGTGTAACCAAATATAATGCGCCATTTTCCTGAAATATTTAACTTGAAATCTATATCATCGATACCCTAAATTCCAACAAACATCCCTTTCAAATTCAATTAAATTCTTTACCGGTAACTTTGGAAACTCAGCCCTTAATTTTTTATCAAGAAGTCATATAATTGTTTTATTTTTGTTAGCCTTCGATTTACAGCTATTTCGGTATCAACCTGTAATAGTTATCCAACAGGGATCCATATTTCAGAGGTCCCCAGGATCAATTTAAATTTGTTTCATTGTATCGCAGTCGATTTGAGTTGATTTTCCATTATCGTGTCAGTGACATTTAACTGGAAATGAAATGGTTGTTTTTTAATGTTTATAAAAACAAATTAACAAGAAATAAATATTATCAATTTACGTACTCCCGATGTCGGTTTGCTTCTAGTCAATAGTTTTTATACTTGAGCTAGGCGTAGTAGCGTTTAGTAAAATGTTATAAGTAGGGATTAGATCATGCTTGGAATGTGCCCCGTTTCTTACTAGAGTCCAAGCGCTTTACGATGTCCAATATATTATACTAACAGAAATTACGATTTAGTGATACTTACTTAGGATCGATTGTGTTTTAATTTCTGCTGCTTTTGTCATAAATTCCACAGTTGCCTAATTGGTCTAATAAATTTGGGCAGAACGAAAAAGCCGCTATAAATTTGATCTTGTTAATGAAACAACGACAAAAAAATGTATTTTTCTTTTAATTTTCGTCAAGCTATCTAACCACTAGAGTGTATTTCATTATAAATTCGCGGCATCACTACAAAAATACTTACCGCTCTTATTTTCTTTTTTATTTTTCACTCGCGAATGGTGTCAAGTGGCATTATTTATCTAGGTTTAAGAGCCGGAGAGAGATGAATGAACTTTAATAAATAAATAAACTTGGAATATATTAAAGGCTAAGTAATTTTTATACTAACATATTATGTATATGATATGTCAACGATAAAATATTGAGTGTATCATCACCATCGACCTTTACGACCTTTACGACCAAATAAACATTTGTTAGACACGGGTCACCTTTCGAATGGGAAGAGATAAGCCCATGGTCTGCCACGCTGGCCAAGTGCTGGCTGGGCAGACAGGGTAGACAATAAGGCATTAGGTATGCGCTCTGGTCTCTTTTGACAACAGATTGACAAAAAACGTTCTAGATGAGCTGTCAACTTTTCAGAAAAGCTTTATCTTGAAGTTTTTTTCCAGTACTATTGAAAAGCGCACTTTGGGTCTATTGTATAAATACTGCTACCTACATATCAATGTGTGTATGTAAACCTAGACAAATAACGTGCAAATAATCTACGACATATTTCGGTGCTGAAAATCTTGTATTGACTATAATTGTATGATAATTTCAAACGCCTATCCAGTAATTGAACTAGAATCACGATTCCTTGTCCCAACCCGGCTAGTGATGTATAAAACAAAGGTGTTCCTTTAAAACAAAGTCGTTACACATTGTGCACGGGGAAATAACATCAATTCAACTCCCAAAAGGATCTGTAAACCCAAGTAATTTATATTAATAGCCTGAATTTAGGTTAGTTTCGTTACGAGTCGCTGTTCGGGGACCGATTTCAGTGCTAACTGGACGTCACTAAATCATAATAAACAGTACTATTTCAACTTAAATACGCCATTATACGGTTCAGATTGTCTATATGATAAACTGGTTAGTCTTTCGCTGGCTTGTTGGTTTTAGTGCCGCTTTCGTATAATCAAAACCCATTACATTCCTTTATTATTTATTATTATGATCAATTGATTGTAATATGCTCGTAAATAAAGGAATGAATTTTGTACAGAAAGAAGAATATGTTAAAGTGTGCTACTCAAATATTGTAGTTAGGACCTATAGGGTGGGCCAAGAAGTAACGTAAGGAAGGAATAATAAGAGTAATGGGGTACGTGTCAACGAAATCAAGGATGTCCAGGATAATTATTTCTATGTATTCGAATCCTTTGGACCTCTTTCCCCAGACCCCTGTATGGTAAATATCTATAATACATGGGTAAAAAGGCATACACATGCATAGTATAAGCTCTTAACCAGAGAGATCCAGAGAGATCATTGCTGTATCTATATATGTCGCTAAATAGCAGTACTTGCCATTTTGTGTTTAATGTTAAAATAATATTAAACTAAGGTAAAACTAGAAACATTAAGTTTTAAAATGCCTTTCATGAGTACCACCTTTTTGACTAACCTTTTTTGTTATTCAGTGCTGACATCAGATATTATTATGAGTTGCAGCAAATACTTAATTTTTGCTATTGCAAACAGGAATAGAGGCCGGCTGGTGTGAAATGTACTTAATTTATGATAGCAAAGTACGAAGAAAAACATACTATCAGTGTATTAAATGGATCATTTTTGGGTAGGCATTATAAATATTCTCGAATTAATGATTTTGCGTTGTGAAACAGTTGTGAGTATCTCGAGTAGTGCAGCAGATATTCACAATACGGACATATGAAACAAAATAGTATCGTACAACCATTGAACTGACTCATTGTATTTGTATTGTTGAAATATACTCAGCATAAAATAGACTATTGTATAGTATAATTCTTCATACAGCAACCATAACAATTACCGAAAGATCTATGAAGGAAGAAACGCAATCAACAAAATGGCCGCGATTATTCACAGCGGTGACTGTTATTTTTTCCGAGAACATTTCCCCGACACTTTCTACGGAAATTCGGAGCGAGGATCGTCGTTAGCCTAGTACGGGCTAAGCCACTCAAATTACCTTTGTTAATTACAAGACAGCTATTTATAAGCTTAGCGCAATAGTGGCCGAACGAGATTATGCTAAATGCGGGCTCTGAAACGTGATACTTCATATTTTATTGTAATTACAGTTTTCATCAAGACTGAGGCCTTTTTTTGTGGTGCTATTTGTCATTAAGGAGTTGGTAATGCATAAAAACGAAACAGATTTGATACAGCTCATGTGAATAATAGAGTAGAAGATAATATCGAGGTTGTTTTAAAAGAAGACTGGATCAAGAGTATCTGATGAGTAGCGTGTTAGTAAATAATGATTTTTCACATGACTTCTTTTTACTGCAATCGTACATAGTCATCGGTCTAAGCAGCAGTTCAAGCATCGCATAATATTAATAGTCTTATTAAAATGACATCAAACAGTCCTGTTTAAGGTAAATTGTACATGACTATTGCATAGCACTAGCGATCATTTGTGACTGCTGCCTGCTTGTTTTCTACTCTCTAGCGGCCATTTCTGATAACAGTTTGTTCATATACTATTATGTTAAACTAAAAAAGACTCTATAAAAAATGATCCCTAACAAACCTTGTATAAAAAACCCGATATAAATATGTATATGATTTCAATTTTCTCACCAGAATCTTCCAGACGTGCTTATACCCACTTTTTGTGTACGAATTTCCTTTTAAATTGTAATAAGGTTGAATACGACATCTGAAGAGGCGCCCCTGTGCTCATAATGTTGCCACTGGTTGTTTGATATGTGTAGAGCTATGTGCATATTCTGTATAGCTGTTTATTATATCAACCCTGAAGTGTGACAGGTCGGATGGAATCTGGCGTGTATTAAAGCTTCATGTTTTATTTTTACAACGGTACTCGTGACGTCACTCAGAAAAATACGTCTGCGAAAGGAATGTTCCAAATGCTTATTGTAGGTAGGTACGTGACCCAATGATGTGGCTTAATTGTCTATTTATTATTTCTCCCACAATGTGTCAATAGCAAGTTTTTTAATTTATAATTTACACTATATTTCGGAGTATTTTTTTTATATTCGTTCGTTTGTCGTTATAAACAATTATTCCTTCAAATTTAGCGGTTTTCATTGCCTTAAAAACGTATGTTAGATTCCAAATTGGAGTAAATATTTGCATGCAGTTTATCCATTTCACTTCCAAAAGTGAAATCGTTTATGTTTTGTTTTACCATACCATTTAAAATAACACTATCTTTTCAATACTTTAAATCATAATATATTTATATTTGGGGCAGAAAGTCAATTTAATTATTATCAATATGTATCGACTTTCCGTGGTTTTTCATGCAAATAGAGTAAAGCGCTACGTGAGAGGGTAAGAAATATAGCTGCACCATTTGGACAATATCCAAAAATAAGAATACGAGTATGGATTTCGAAATAGCAACCTATTTTTACATCTTTATTTACTCTTTTATCCATCTTGAGGTTGGATTGCACTCTACATACTCGTAACTTATTATGCCAAGGTTGCCAACCCAATACATTGGTTAATTCTTGAACGTAAGGTGATGTGACAAATGTGAGAGAGGCGTACACCGAATTTTAGTAATCAAATGAAACATTAATTCAATCTAATTGAATCAAAAGTTCGTGCAAAGTAATTTGAATCTAATCATAGTAGTTACTATATACGCTTATGGATCATTTTAAATTTGTAATCAATACGTAATCTTGTTTGGTTTGTCTAGTATGCTTATTGCAGATATTTGAACTCTTCGATCTCCTTTAGTATAAATTTTCTATCTACGACATTTATATACCTCATTATGCAAACTCACGATCTGAATAATCAGAGGTGGCTTCGATTTTACGAAACACTTCAGGCATTGGTACTTAATGTCAAATCGAGTTGTATGAGAACTTCGGGCTTGTAAGCGATTTATTATTAAACCTATTTCGTTTCGCCGTTAGAGATGGATCAATCTGTAGAATGAGAATGGCTAAGGTCAAATTCTGCGACAATTGCGGGTGCGATACATTGAAACAAACATTTATTCAGATTTATAGCAATGTCTATTTGATCTTAAAAAATAACATAACTTTAATTAGAGCTACGTGTCAGCGATTGTTTCAAATACATATATGTTTTTGTGCTGAAGTCACAAAACCATATCTGATTTTAGAAACACTTCAGGCGTTGTAATTTCTAAAATTTACAAATACAATTTCCGCAGACACATATTGTATAAGGACTTTGATGGCTTTTAAAATATATACATACATATTGATACGTCAATTTGTATGTGACTTAAGGCGATAGCTCAATTACGATGAAACAGTTCCGACGTATCATAGAGTACGATGCAAATAGACGAGTGTGCTTCGTGAGCGCGACTGGAGGAGAAATATGACTCGGCGATTTGGAGCCGGTCCAAAAGTATTGGAACAAAATAAGGTTGGTGTCGGACCAACATTGAACATTGCACAAAAAATGTATGTATGTATTCATATCTCTGTCCGTTTTGCATAAAGTGAACGGATAGGATTGTTCTGCACTTTTGGTGCCTATGTCTGGATATCATGGATTGTGACGGCATTACGTAACTGGTGAAGTCAAAATATCAGTGTACTTATATGTAGAGAGTGGATAGGTGTCGAAAAAGTACACCTGGTCTATAAGGATAGAGATGTTTGGCACTCGGTGCTCCCCTCGGCTTAGCCCGTGACGGACTTGGTTAGGTAAAATATTATAATTATGAAGTCCAAATTCACTTTTTACTAGTGAACTTCCTACAACCATTGTATATTAAATCGTGGTTAAAGGCCTCTGGTTGTATGAAATAAAACAGAAAAAAAATCTTGGACCGCGTCATTTTCCACCCCAGTAACTTCATTTTATTCCATCCGTACGAGTTTATGGCAGTCAGTCTGTGTTAAGTACCAATTTCGTTGTCAATGAAACGAGGAGAAGTATCATTTCTATTTAAATTAAAAAAGCTCACTACCGTATTGAAATTATTACCAATATACATAGGACGTTCTCTTACAGTAATGTAAATGGGGAGAATTAAATTTTTAAACTAAACTTTATAGGTTCGTTTTAGCAAAAATAAATTGAAAACTTGGGGTGTAAAATAGGTGCACAGTAGTAACATTGAAACAATGGAATGATAGTCATAACGAAACAACCTAGTCAATATTTACTGTAATTGTAACTTCATCTAATCTTCACAATCTATGTAATCATAGAAAAATTACAATCAGTATAACATAGTAATCCTTTTAATCCCATACTTGATTTCGAGTGCCTCCTACGAAGACTGAAGTCATTAGTTAACCTTCCGGTACATTGAGATTTTCCTATCAAATTTAATCTTCTACCTGAAATATGTACATATCATATATATAAGATCTTTTCCTCTTACCGAGAATTCATGCGAGTATAAAAATTTGCCTATACTGCAGTTACGATTTTCGGATCGCAATTTTCTATGTACGAATTGAATTTCAATCTTTAAGCGGTTGTTGTCCGATTTGCATTTCTACGTGTCTAATCTCGATTGCTTTTATAATCACTTTTGAAATGAATTACACGAACATTAGGTTTTTGCCGCAATTTAAAGTTCTTAAATAAATGTACCAAAAACCATAGACATATTATACGTAGAGTAGGGTAGCCAGCCTAAAATGTGTCCATTGAAAAAAAAGAGAAATCAAATGGGGCTCTCTATCTGTCTCTTTCTACTTACGCACGCACAGGTAGCGCTAACCTGAGTTCATCATTCGAAAAACAAGCTGTTCTTTTGCTGCGCATGCGTCAATAGTAAGATAGAAAGAGATAGATAGGGTTATCGCGATCGTTTCTCTCTTTCTAATCGTCGGGCGTTGCCGCTTACAAGCAGTGGCATTTCTTCCTTACTCCATGTATAGTATCTCTATGTCAAAAACTAAAATTAATTTCAAAAGCAAATATGTTTGAATTTTTTACACGTCCGTTTAAAAATTTGATTGTAATTTCACCAATGTTTTCACCAAAACCGAGAATCTTATATATTTACGTATACCTAAGTATTAATTAATAAAATTACTATCTAATATTGCAGACAGAATCTTATTAAAAAGTATGTAAATCTTTTGTTATTTTCAATGTATATTCTTTATTATTTGCGCTACATTAATATGAACACGTGTGTATTCATTACGATTATCGCAAATATTTAAGCTCACCGCGGGTCCTTAACCTTATTATAATAATATATTGTATATTTACAAAGGGTTGCATTAATAAAAAAACGTTTTAATCAAAGTCTCAGTTTAAACGCAAGGACATTTGACATATAAATAAATCCGAATATTTTCATATTCATAATATTACGGCAACAGCAGTGATATATTTGAAATGTGAGGCATAAAATATAAAAATCTAAAATGAAACTCGAAACTTTATTGCGAAAGCAATATACCCTTAGCGCTGTTTCCCAGTCTATCGACTATATCAATACGTAGTAGGACTCAAGAATTTTCACATTGGAGACTTTATTTGATATTCTCCGTAAGTTCGCGCTGATACTCGGATGAGAATTGCCTTCACGGTGATTTATTTTATTTACTTTTGCTATGATATACCATGTTTTTGAAAAAAAAAATTGGCACCTTTATTGTAAGCTTTGGCTGTGTGAGCAATATCGTCGGACCTATTTCTATCGTAAAAAAGTAGTTACACAGTATATTAGCAGTAGTTTAAGAAGCAGTAATGAAAACTCAATTTTGTAAATACAAAAACTTTGACTCTACAATTGTTTTTATTGTTCGAACTTCAGATAACCTAAAACGTCCCTAAAATGTTGGCCTCATTTAAATTGTATGGTTATATATCTAAACGTATCAAGCACTTAATTATTGACAAAAAAAATGGTGGATATTTATCTTAATCCGATTAAACGCAACCCAATTTTAAACACAAATATCGTAAAAATATATACCGTCTTAGATTGAGTTTCATTCCCGTCATCAAATTTCTTTATTATCAGTATTGTTATGAATAGATGTTATATACAGTTATATAATTATAGGAAAACTATAATCAAACTAAGAGACATTTATAGTATGTTATTTTTGCCACGACATGTAAATTTCTCTCGCGTTTAACTTAATCATAAACATGTCAGTAAAAAATATCATACTATTAGTAATATTCCATAGTAGCTACATGGAAATATGAGATTATGTAAATAGCTATTCCAAGGGGACGTAGTCATGGCTGATAACCTTGTCGACACATTGTAGGGTGTCTAGATTTTTCACAATACTTTATTTTTGTAGTTGATATTCTGCGTCAGTTCACGCTTTGATTCCCGGGATAAGAATTGGCTCCTCGCTCGTACAACGTGACTGAAATCACGTCTTATTTTTCAAATAGTTAGACAACCTAGTTGGCAGCGAATAAATAAACTTTAGGCTTAGGGCTTGCAAAACGAATAATAATATAAGGGAAAGGCATAGAGAAACTTATTATAATTTCAAGTATATATGTAGAAGTAACATTTGTATCGTAGGTATAAAACGTAAAACTGAAAATATATAAGTTTTGATGGTTGTACTATTTTTTCTTTTGGATTCGAGCAGAAATATGCAGAAAGTAATAAAATGTAGGTGAATATTGAAAAGTCATTCGTCTTATTTGCTTCGGAAAACATTCCGAACAAATCGTAAACACGCTAAATGAATTTGAATATCTGAGTCAAGTCGACAGCAAACACACTCAACGACGTACTTAGGGAACGAAGTTATAACGAGACATATATTATAATATTTATACGTAAACATCTTCTCGGTGCTGCGCTTCGAAAATTTCGTTATTACTTCAATTATGGGATGTACTCGTATAATACAATATTGCGGTGTTCACGATCTGATACTTGGCAAAAATGGAGTAAGTGAAACGTAAAACATGATATAAATCGACGTTGGTTGATTTAAATTATTACCGAGGTCTGGCGGCATCAGTGTAATTTGATTGAACTGTTGATAGCTCCCATCGGTGCCAACTCCGTACATCAAAGGGGCTTGAGCGTAACGACGCGTCCTTGATCGTGCTCGTGACAATTTCTTATTTCCCACAACCGACTATCGCTACAATCTGACGGCAACGAAACAAAATGGAAATATTAGAGAAAACACCGGAAAATTTATACTTTATTACGATGAAAGGGACAATTTAAACCACAAAGCGTATTTAACTTTTAGCAACGATATAAGCAGTAAATGGGGAAGTGTTGAAATTAGTTAAAATTTCATGAAAACAACTATCTTGATTCACCGCTAACAAATTGAAATTATTATTTTGTCAGTATTTCGTAGTATGTTTAAATGACCGGTTATAGAAGCTCGCTTGGTAACGGTTTGTTTTTGTTCAATTTGAAATAAATAGGAGTTCACAAACTTTCGAATTATTTCTTGATGTTTTTCATAATACTATGTCAGTTTTTATGCTGCAACCGCAGTTACACTTTGCTGCAAGGCACGTATCTCTCTCTCTCCAAAGTAACAGACATAGCTCGCAGAATAAGCCTGCTGAAGTGGCAGTGGGCTGGCCATATCTGTCGTAGGACCGAT
>DWME01002587.1:0-20429 GCA_018244795.1 Parelbella ahira ahira | reverse complement strand
AGCCCAGAATTTTGCCACGCTGACTGCCTCATCACTGGCAGTCATTAGGTCTTCCTGGGTGCAGGTATTAGGGCACGAGAATAAAATATTTCTTACAATATTTCTTAGTGCGCTCAAAAATGTTTATAAAACTGCTAATGTTTTAGTGACTTTGATTTTAGTTGTGTTATGCAATGATCACTACATTCACTGCTAACTTAGCCCTTTGTTAATACATACATAAGAACGTATATAGGAACTTCTATATATGCAACTGAAATATCGTCGGCGATAAGCGAAACTTTTTTCATATCTTTAACGGTTTCGCACGCAGTCGGACGAGCGAACAGAACCAAGTTTAATTAACTAGATAAATTTGTTAAGTAATTGGCGATGCGAAGAAAACAACAAAATAGTTTGTCACTGCAACCGCTCGTTTAACAAGTTGAGACTAATTCCGCGACTCGTTAATAAAGGGGTAATTAGTTTGCGTTTGAGTTGAGACGAACCGGGACCCTGAGATACATTTTGCCTCGACGACCTAAGTTCTTAACGCGCGCGTTTGCTTGTATTTCGTCTAATGTAGTTAGTTATGAAACACCGACACAATTTTGTTAACGTTTTTAATTCTGTTGTCGTTTTTATTTTGTTATCATTTTTAATTTTGTTACCTATCGTTTTTATTTTGTTATATAACAATTTTAATTTTGTTGTCGCTTTTATTTTGCTCGGGAGCGTTTTTAATTTGCAAAGAAATACTTTTATTTGTATATACAATCAGTGGCAGTGACGATGAACAATTTATTGTAAATGCAATGGTGATGTCGAGAGGCATTTTTAACGCGACGTGTACAACGCAGCGTTTCGAAAGACGCCCGTAGCTTTAAAAACATTTATCAATATTGTGTTAATTGTTAATTGTATAACAAGGTCAATTTTTAATTATCATAAAATAACAGTACCTCAAAGATAGTTTTTTGATGTAAAGAGAGCAGCGAACGAGGACGTAGCAGTTATTGCCGCTGCCGCCCGTGTACTTTCGCGATTGCCCAGGAGAACACTACTATTAGAATAAACCTGTTAGCGTTAGTTCGTGATACTTGGTAGGACGCCCTTCAGCTAGGTGGAGCGACGATATACGCAAAGTGGCTGGCAGTGGTTGGATGGGAAGAGCTGAGGATCGAGCTCAGTGGCGTGCCATTGGAGAGGCCTATGTTCAGCGGTTGCGGTTATTGGTCCTGCAACTTGGTTAGACAGTCAATATAAAGTTTAACTATTTGCCTTGCTATTTAATAATGTACAATATTACTTCTCCGAGTGATTTTTAAAGGAGATAAAGAGAAGGACTTCTCATTACGTATTAACAAACACACTGACATACATAATCTTTACAATTAGAATTACATTCCAAACGATCAGTTTGCTTTGCTCATCCGAGATATCCGCGACATTGGAATTTATAACACCTTTAGGATCCGACCTTGTTATGTAGATTTATCATCTGTGCACACACCGCGGCCGCACATAACGCAGTGTTGTCAGTGACAGATCGCCGGCTTCGGCTAATTGGCTGGAAGTGTGTCATGTGTACGAAACGTATTCGCACCTCTTGTAACCATGAAGCTCCACTTAGAGCGGCCTCGATCCGTCCTGGTGTTTCAGTGGCGTTACACGGCCGGCGGTTTAGACGCTGCGTTTTAAACGTTGCTTGATTGAATTTGCACACGTTTAACAACAAATTTAAAAGTGATGATAGATAAAACATATAAAAGTTATAAAAAGCTGAACAAAATGTTGCATTTTTTCGTTTGAAGGTTCAGGCAGATTGTTTCAAAGAAACAAATGGTGTTGATGCTTGGGTTTCGAGAGGCCATTGATTGGTCTTACTCGTAAGCTCAATATTTTAAAGGCTGTCAAAAGGCAGAACGGTGAATACAACACAAGTAGGTACTTCAATCAAATCAATTCAAATCAATTCTATTATGTGATTAGAAGTATAATAAGTAGTAACTATAAATGTAATACAGTACGTAAATATAAATGTAACATCACGCCTGCAATTTCCTAAGGGGTACGCAGAGGAGTGTAGTAAAACCCCACGTTTCACCAGTTATGTTTACGTCTCATGGAATAGGTGAGCCTACTGTCATACACTGGGCACAGATCCAGACTCCGATTCGCTACACGAAATTCTAAATTAAAAAAATCCCATAGTACCCGACCTGGGATTTGAACCTAGGATCTCCCGATCGGCAGTCGCGCTTGCAACCACTCGACCAACGATGCGGTCATGTAAATATATAATAAGAATATATATAGTTTAATTTTATACATGCCACCGTAACTATTCCACGATGCAGTGTAAAATATTTAATTAACAGCATTGTCTTCTGGTTCGAACGCGCTCAGTTTTAATTTACCGGGAAACCTTGGTACATTCGTTTAATAAAATATTAAGAGAGAATTGTATTTTATTTCGTAAGAAAAATTCATGTTTCTAATGTCGGTACATTGCTAAGGAATTCTTTTTATATATTTATGTACTTACAAGTTTTTTATATATTTATGTACATATCAAGTTATATACATATAAACATAACAACATATCGCCTGTAGTTTTCCGAGGGGGTAGGCAGAGGAGTGTATTACACTTCCACGTTTAACCTGTTACATACACATATAATTAAAAGAAATATTTCAGTCATATGGTTTTTTTTTTAATTTAATCACATAGAAGTAGCAAACTGGCAGGAGACCAAATGTTAGTGGTCGTTGTAGCTCATGGATATGAAGAAAAAGGACTAAATTTCTACCCAAAGCCAGTGAAGACATCCCTCGGGACTCGGTTGCAGTGCTCTGACGCTTCGTGTGCATCACGTCTTTAATTATTTAAGTAAGTAGTCCAGTAGTGGTCGGAATTTAGACGTAATTCTTTAAATTTTTCCGTTTCTTTATTTTTGGACTGCTTTTTTGTTGGTCGAATTTTTGCAAGCGCGACTACTGATCAAGAGTTCTTGGGTTTGATCCCCGGGTTGAGCTAAATATTACTGGGTTTTTCTAATTTCAAAATTCTCCGTAGTAGTACATACTGGATTTGCGCTCGGCCTGTGGATTACACAAGCTGCTTACTTCTTCGGGGAAATACAGGCGTTATGTTATAATATGTTATATTGTGTTATAGTAATCCTTTAGTGAACAATATACATCAATTGTATATATAATTAAATAGGAAACACAGGTTATAAATTTGTCGCTGCCGCAGGCGGTGCAACTCTACACTCTCTGCCCAACCCTCTTGGAAATAAGCGCGACAATATCTTGATAAGATGCATTACAAGGATTTTATTTTAAAAAATGTAGCAATAAGATATTATCATTAGTATTTAAGAAACATAATCATACTTTTTAAAAGTGATACAATCGTCCGCTGACATTGTACAGACGGAACTTAAAAGGCTCCCCACACACGAGGTACGTGGAGCGGAGCCGGGGGAATCGCTGGTGAATAATTCCATGGCATTATGCAAATTTGCGTGTTTCTCCACAAACTGAAGATTTATTGAGTTGATTTACATTCCACTTTAATGTTGATTCAATTGAGAGAAATCATCCCGCTGCTGATTTTAGAATTTATCGATGTTATATTGTGACAAAATGTTGTATGTCCAACTCTTTTTATATCTTCGTATATATCTATATATAACTATAGAACGTCCGCAGCATATTCTACCATACTGCTTCAGGGTGGATTATCTTTGTCTATATTAATATTACCCAAAAATGCAAAAGTGAACTTGCTTGTTGGGATAGAAAAAAAAAAAGTTGAAATGATTTCCACGAAATTTGTTCTGAACGTACGTAGCCTGAACTTTGGGAAACGTGATATTGGCACTTATTTATTTTTAAACTAACGCACTATATAATAAAAAGTAACAAATCATTAAGGTATGGAAAGTTATATAGGAAGGATACAAGTTATTAGGATAACAAACCTGGGTTAGGAGCCACTAACTAGTCTAGATACATTATGTATGTATATGTACAAAATACAAATATAACAAGTAATAACATATATTAGGCTTACAGTTTTTAAGAGATTACATAATATACATTCTGAATTTATGTACGTACTTGTATGTACGTTTTTGTGTGAATATAAAATTAGTTTTAGAGCCATTTCTAAACAACAAGAGATTTTTTTTTGTATCTAATCTGCCGATTACTGTAATTCTAAAATGCGAGTTCATTTTATGGCTTGCCTGCGATATAAGTAAAATTTAAAGATGCGAAATATAACAGCGTGTAGACACGCAGATGTAAAAGTCAGAAGAGAGATACGTATGTATGTACGTAACATATTTGTTCGAAGCTCGTCAGGAGTACGAGAAAAACCATTTCGACTTAATTAAATCGTGTTTGCGCATCAAAAGTGGATCTCATTAAGTCGAAACGCGCGAAGACTCAGCGCGACTCGACGAAGCGACGAACGCGTCATTTCGTACGGCGCTGAGACGCGATACGATTCGAAATTAATCAGCCCGGTGTATGTAGGTACGTGTACCCTTTCTTTCAGTCCCAGAGGGGCACTTTTCTTATTACGTAGGGCTGAGGTACGTTTTTGGGGTGAGTGTTATAAAGTTCGTAATATTTCAGTTCATAACGAAAAGTTTTCCAAAGATATCTACTGCTGTTAGCCCTTGAGGTTTTGTAATATTATGAGGTTGTTTTTCTTTTATTGTTTGTCATGCCGAGCGCGATTTGCGATTTAAAAGACTAATTAGCTTGTTTTGTATATAATAACTTAGCGGTAGGTAAGAATTTCAGTGTTGCAATTAAGAATTGGAAATGTAATATTACAATCGAATGATAGTAAAAAATGTTGCCAACCCTATTTCTGCTATTTCCTTTTGCGCGGAAAGCAACTTAAAAGCTGGCGCACATAATAAAGTGTCATCAAATAGTGACGAGATAAACAGTGCTCTATATACTCCATGCGCTACCAAAGACAATGGCGTGGTACCCGCCGCCATTGTGCTTGTATGTTTGGGCGGGAATTTTGAATTGCGAACGAGGAGTTTGTTGAGAATTACTCCCAGGTTCTCGTTTATACACATGAAGGCTGGGTAGAATTCCAACCTATATTATATTTTATACTGTTCCTTTAAAAGCTGCCACATTCTCCCTTATTTTACACTAAGCCGACAACGTATAAGTTTTGCAGCTGAATGGAATCCTTTCAAAATGACAAGTAAACCCAACACACGAACGCCTCAAGTTTATTAATACAAATTATAGAGTTTATTAATACACAATTCTATGAATAGATTTTTTCGATTATAGTTCCATTGTACGTAGGTACTTTTTGCTAGGAGTAAATTTGATTTCACGTTATAAATTTCGTGACCAACTATCCGTTGAAGATTATTCGTTTCAAAGTTATTTCAGCTCACACGGATTACGTAGCTCTCCTTTCGTAGAAAATTTGTCTGGTGATTTATTCTTTTAGATTTTACTCAATGTAGAGTCACGGTGTGAGCGAGAAGAGTACATTCATTCCATCCCTCGAGAATGTCGTGCTTCCGAGGCTCACACGAGGGAAGTTTAAAAGATTGCTGGTATATGTGATTACGAGTACACCTCTGTTGAGTAACTTTACCAGTAAACTTTTCGTGTTACGCTGCTGTAGAACACTCGAGGGGATTTATTAAAACTGCGCACTCTTTTATGCGTGTTACTGTCAGAGTTGAGAAATGAATCTAGTGCCAAAATTCTTTAAAAATTCTATACAAATACCGTGTAAATATGACAATTTACAACACAGTAATAAAGACACTATATGAATGCAAATATGTTGGATGTGAAATCAGAAGTATAAGGAATGATTGTTGTAGAAAATCAGACGCATACAAAACTATGCAGCGAAGTTAAGAACCAATGTTAAAATTCAAACTTGTTGGAGCACTGGTGTGTCCAAAGGACGAACCCTAAGCCTGAAATCTAACTTTTGTAGCAACCAAAAAAGATAGTTGAGCAATAACAAAAAAAGAAACAGAAAAACATTAATCATCAGTCCTTCTAGCCGAAGCTTTATCGTTTCGATAAAAATCAGAACAAAACAACATCGAACAAGAGAAGGACCTACAACAACTTGCAAAATATAGTTTTACAAAAATCCAGTGCACCTGATGCAAACGAAATCGAATTAAATTGGAAATATTTTTTCCTCCATCTGCGAGCGTTCAAGGGGACATTTTGCAAGGGGACCGGCGTCAACGGAAATTATTTTGTTCGGCGTTCAGCGCTCGCTCGTGGGGAGATAGCAACTCCATTTCAGTTCTATCGACAATTCGACTGACTATTTGGGGCTCAACTATTGCTTCTCTTTTGTTTTGATACGTCGAACGTCTTTCTATAGGAATGAATGAAATATTTTTTTGCACCTTGTCCGTTTTGTTATAAATGAACGATCGGCGTTTAGTGCAATATAAACGTCATATTTTTTTATTAAGAGTCATAGAAAGGGGGCATAGTTTTCTTATGATAACGGCTCTGTTAGGCGAATATCGTAATGCATCATTTAATATGTGACGTACCGGTTTCAGGGTAATTTATAAATAATTAAAGTATTTTTTATATTGTTATATATTACTTAATTATAACTGGATACCAACGACATAAAGAATGTAGAAAGCAACAAACTATATTACTTACGTGACCATTCTAACAATATTATATGTATGTATCTAATTTGTGTATGCGATAAGGTCTGCTACTTAACGCTGACATTACTGACTTGGGTAATTCAAGTACTTTTAGGACAGTTAAGGTAAAATCTTACTATTGATATACTGCGTAGATAAAATAGAATGTTTTAACCGTAACGACTTATGACTAATTGTTGAGGGAAAAACTCTTCTCAAACGATAAAAAGGACTAAGGTTTTTGTCGTGCTATCGTATCGCAACTACTTCGAATCAACAAATAGCATGTCCACACGTGAATAGCTATTTGGTAAATTATCACGATTTTAATTCGCTTGTTATTAACGCATTCATCCCAAAAAAGGAGATGGCTAATCTATATTCTCTCTCTATATTCTACAGGTGTGGTTTTCGAGACAGACCAGCAATGATACAACATTCAAATCTAAAAAGCACTCCAATAATAACTGGTACTATTTTGTCACGTAACAAAGTCAATATAACGTCTGCAATTCCTGAAAGGGTAGGCAGAGGAGTGTAGTACATCCCCACGTTTCATCAGTTACGTTTACGTCCCAAGGAATAGGTGGTGAACCTATTGCACCGGGCACAGATCCACACTACGAGCCACTACTAAAAATTTCAAGATAGTAACAATCAAATAGCACCCGAACCGGGCGAACCCAAGACATCTCGATCGGTAGTCGCGTTTGCAACCACTCTATCAATGGAACAGGGTTATTTTATCAGTAGTAAGAATCTATAAGTATGACAATGGAGATGGAAGAAATGCTAATACGCGGGCAATAGTTCCTAGCGTTTACATTTCCTTTGAAACGTTTTGGTAATGTTGAATAAATTTGACTTTATAACGCACCAGAACTGTGGCCTTACGACTCGATTGCCGATAATTCATAATACCGATAACAGTATGGAAAATCTTGATATATTCCGTACCCGATTACGAAGAGTACAAATTTGAATATGAATATGGTTTGGGGTCGAGTTTAGATAATATGGTGTAATAATCTAATTTGACACTCAGGCCAATGGCCCATACATCTGCTTCTAACTGTAATTTTCAGTCGATGTGTGCATCTTATCTCCGTTTCATCATTTACGAGTATGTATATTGAAAACAGTTCAATAAGACTATAACAATGATGACGAGATTGAATGCTAATGTACCAGGAAATGTAGCCGGAGTTTTCATTTCCATCGAATCGGTTGGTAAAATTGAATAAATTTGAATGGGGAAGAGTCAGAAGGGTGGAAGTTGTGCAACTTGACAGAGAATGAAAGAGCCAGGTGATAGTATAAGTCACTTTAATATTAAATCATATACTTGAAAATCGTTTATGTTTATTGATTTGAGAGCGGTGTGTAAAACTATTATTAGGCGTTAGTTGATGCGATTCCGACACAACCTGTTCTCCAATACTGCCTTTTGAAGGAAGAATTAAATCATATTTATCATTGTAATATGACCCATATGTGCCCAGACTGACTCGTTATTCGAGTGATTGCAAGCGCAACTGGTGTTCCAGAGGTCTTGGGTACGACTCCGGGGTCGGGTGCTATGGGGTTTTTCTAACTTGGACTTTCCAGTAACTACTCGTATCTCGGAATCTGGATTTATATTTAAATTCCCAGTAGTAGATGGATATATGCTTGATGAATGACAATATGCTAACTCCCTATACCATGGGGCATAACCGGTGAAATTCGAAGTAGGTAATGCATATCTCTACCTAACTCTTAGGGAAAATACAGGCGTGATGTCGATATATATTATTTTTTACCACCTTGGTTGCTTCGTGGTTCAAAATTAAAAAAAAAAACTTTTGTTAGTAGACTGTATTGACTCGTCATCACGAGCTCAGAGCGCAAGTCAAAACTTCGTATCCGGGAAACATTATTGATAACAATCTGTCGTAACACGATCTCGATTCGCTCGAACAATATCTTAACTAAGCTAAACTTATTCGTACGTACCGGTGCCGACGCAGACGTATCGGGTGTATCGTAGTGTTGTCGAGGTATTATCGGCGTCTTGTCTCGGATGTCAGCTATTTCAGCCGACACAGCTACAAGAATCGCTTTAATAGGGCTGTCGCGTTTAACATACTCGTCGATATTTTAAAGCCGATGTTGTAAGAATCGCTTTAACAGGGTTGTCGTGTTTAACTAAGTCGTAAACATTTTAAAGCCTCTATCTACATATTTTAGCCTATATCTATTTTATTTAGAAAAATATTCGTACTAAACTAAATACTCGTAGTATGTACCTACTATGTAGATTTGTGTTCCAAAATTTTTAAAATTTAGCTGTTATCAAATTCATTGATTACGAATTACAAAATGAAATGTATACAAATCTTACGTGACGTAGTATATTTTTTAACATGTGTAATATTGACTTCAATATAACACTGGGAGGTAATATGAGGAAAAATTCTGTTTTCATTTATATATCTATTAAAAAACTCGAAATACTTTATCATAAAGTTTCGCATAATTATTTTGCAAGTTGATCTATTTTTATTTATATGGGATTAGGTTATTTTAAACCTATAAAATGATACCAGTAAGAGTTCATGATATCTCCTGGTGCTATACAAGTTACGTACGTTAAATATGAAATGTCGTGAGTAGCGTTGTCGACGCATCCGTGTCAGTGCGCTCGATGAGTAGCTAGCCAGCAGTTATTATTATGCATACAACGGCGTAACGCCACGCTTGTAATCCTCGAAGGAGTAGGCAGAGGAATGTAGTACACTCCCACGTTTCACCTAATGATTATAATGAATGTAAGAAAAAGATACAACATGGTATCGAATAAGGCAGAGATTGCGCTAAGTTACAGGGACAACTGAAAAAATATACATACCTACATAAGTTCAATGTTTTTATCATACACACATACAAACACTCGTTCTATATACCCTAATATTTGTCCTCAAGCCCACTGCCATCTCTTTAACAGTCAAGTTCACTGCCAACAAGACCATCAGACCAGACAGAAACATGCTATAAAGTTAACGTATAGATAATTAAATTTATGATATTGACATCCACAGGTGAACCTTTTATTTTTATATTTACTATTTTTGTGCATATTGTGCTGTAATCTAAAAAAATCGCGTATCTCGCCTTGAACTTGACACAAGTGGCAATCCTGGCAGTGTACAGTCGGTAACAGAAGGCACTGTTGTACGCGCGCCAGAGCGTCAGCTGTCGCCGCTCATGTCAGATTGTTGTGTCCGGCCTGCCGACGCACTGACCGATTGATTTCAACGTTTATTACACATATAGGCCTTGACTACACTCGATGCTGTGTTTCTACATTATATATTCAGCTTCACTACCACTGTGTACATACATATCTTCACGCCAGGTCTCTCACGGGGTAGACAGATGCAAGTGCAAGTATCAGTGAATAATGCAGGCAATAAAATAAAATTTCAAAGTTGTTTCCTATTAAGAATTTTGTTAAATCTCAGGTGAAGTTAAATATATTAAATTATATCTACCAACAAACTAAAATATTACAAAACACATATCAAAATATATATAGAGTAAAAAAAATTTTGTGCATCGCTCTGTAGTTTCGGAATCTACCTATAAAAATAGTGACGTACGAGTATTTTCCGCATACCTATATTTCAAAACTAATACTCTATACTCAAAGAGGAAACAGTGTATCTGGATATATCATATGTATATATCTTTATAAATGACAAAATACACAGTCAAACGACGAGGTAAGATAATTTAATTCTCGAGTTGCGGCCTCCCTATCTCGAATGTTCTATATTATTCATGCACAGAGACCGCGCTTTCTCTCCGACCTGCATTGTTTTAGAGCCGAAAGATAATTGTTTAAAAGGAAAGCGAATTGAGTAAAACAAATATTTAAATTAAGTGTTTTAAAATTAATCGTCATCAGCACATTTATGGTTCTGCTGTTGGACAAGGAGTTGAGGTTGTATGAAGAGAATGAGTTATACTTAATAGAAATATCAGTTTTATAGTATGGCCTTTGCTCCTCTACCTCATTTTGGGCTGCCTAAATGGGTAATATAATAACTGGACTAGAGATAATGTTTCTTTAAGAAAATAATTAGATAAATTTTAATATTACCACTTGCATGTAGAACTTAATATGTATTTGAAACTAATTACAACATGAAATACGGATGCGAAAATATCGCCACTATGATATTAGAATAATAGTCATCAGAAAACTTGGTGTTAAATTGGCTATTGATTGTGAAAGAATTTCATAAAATAAATATAGAAAAATAATTTCTTACTGTTATCATTAGAATGGAGGCATTTTCTCTTTTAGACTAACTCACACAGTCATCTACTATGTACTACTATCATATATCTACTACTATCTATGCGCAGTAGTACTGCCATTGTCGCGCTTTGGTTCAGAACATGTGGTGATCAGAGATAGTACGAGGAAGAAATACGGGGATGCGATGAGATGTGGGATTAGAAATGCATTAGCTTCGAGTCATGTTTGCAATTTGTGTATGAGAAATGGAAGGTGAAATAAAAATTTACAAATATATTTTATATTTCTACAATAATAACAATAGACAATAAGTATTCATACCCCACTAGATCGTTTATATAATTAATAAATTACAATCCATGTAAACAGAGTTTAATTTTAACAAGGGAGGCATCGCGAAAAGCTAATAAAGGCGTGTGAAAAATTTGTCGGGTACTTTTTAACGCCCCATTAGGTAGATGGCCATAGTTCTTTTTAAACAAGAAAGTAAGAAAAACGATTCCACTTAATATTCTAAGTCGTGCGTCTGAGCCTCGCCCAGGGGGAGTATCGCCCTCTCATTAAATCCCGGGTCTAGAAGAAAGTTTATTATCCTTTGTTCATACAACTACCTGAGTGACTATTATTTAGAAAACGTAATGCAAGACCGCTTGTATATTAAACAAATGAAAGTACAAACACATACAAAGTACGAAAGAATTTAATGAACACTAATTCTGTGACAGTTTTCATCCGTGCCATAACTGAAGTTTACTGTAATCAACTTGGGTAGCGACAGGAACTCTTTAAGTTAAATGATCGAAGGCTTCAGTCTTAGGATTGTTGTTTATACATAGGATTCGGTGTTGACAATATCCTTCAGTAATTCGGTTGAACAGTAACAGAAACACAGTACAAACCCGCGTCGATACACAACGATACCTAACGGGGACACGGCGGCAAACTCCCAATATCACACATCGCGACCTATTGTAATACCTCCCGAATTTCCCCCAAATTGGCTCACTTATCGCGCTCGCACATAGAAATGGCTACGCATTATTTCTTTGACGTTCTTTGATGTGAAAAAAAAACCTATTCGAGCATAATGCAATAAAATATACGATACAAGTCGAAGCTCTAAACGCCCGAAGGGGAAATTATGTCGAGAGCGTTGGAAAATATGTATTTTCACCCCTTGAGCGCGCGAAACACGAGAAATGAGGGCAACATTTTGTATATTAACGTGCGTTCTTTGTATTTTCGGCTTCGCAGGATTTAGTATTCATATTCGATAATTATTTTCATTATTTTTATTAGAATAATTGAAATAAAAATGGAAATAAAATAAAAAAATAATAATTATAAAACTCATGGTGTATGGTCTAGTTAATATAAAGAGAAGTTGTTTGACGTCTTTTTAATGAAAAAATTTTTTTAAGGCATACATTTTATTTTCTTGTGTTTAAATAATCATCATATCAATTCACGTGATCATAAATTCGCATTAATGATTTTCAAGTGAGTATTTTTTGTACCACGAGAAGCATAAACATTGTATTTAAAGTTTAATAATATTCAATAGCATCCACACAATCAGCCACATATGCTGTACCCAGTTTGTATTATGAATAATATTGTTTGATGAAATTTATATGACCATTATTTTAAAAGAACCATTTTATTCAAGTTATTTTCGTTCGGAACAGCTCGCGAGCATGCAGCGTGCACTCGTCGAGACAATGACATTATTCACCATGAAATGTTTCCAGCGCATGACACATATTACTGGTGAAATAAAATAAAATTCTAAAGACAATTCCAAAGACTAAAACCTGGCTGAATACAACTTTAATAAAAATAAAAAAGGTCGTGTCTCTGACATATTGTGTACGAAACTGAGTTGTCAAAAGAAAAAAAAAATTAAAAAAGCGCGGGAAACGTTGAAACTAGTATTCTGTTAGGTAGCGAATTTACCTTTAATATGGATTATATTGTAAGTGTATGTACATTTAAATTTTAGCGTAGTTCAACTAGGCGTTGTTAAGCAATTTGGTCACTGAAGGTCAGTAGCATAAACAGTGCGAGAAGGTATGTATACATTGCGATGCCTAACCCAGTTTGGGGATTGTAGGTAAATCAAATCCAAAGGGCGCAAACGCTCGTCAGGGAAGGCCAACGTCCAGCAAGGGACTGAAATAGATTGATGATAATATACTGATTTGTATGTATTAAATTCTGGGCAACTTTTTTGTTTTTAATTGACTGATAAGGAGAGCTGGCTAGACAATATGATAATAAAATTGATAAAGATCTTTTAGATCGTTTATACTCGATGATCCCATGTTCTCATGATTGTCGAAAAATCTGTGAAAATTGTAATAAAAATGGAAGCCGAAATAGAAAAACAATAGTCGTGGATGTAAATTATTTATTAGACAAAGCGAGATGTCGTGAGAAAATGCCAAAAATAATAAAAGAATAACCTGGCGGAAAAATTTAAAATATAAAGCTAAATTAGGACATGAACTGTTCATCAAAATTTAATTTATCAATTTAGCACTCTGTGCTTTCTGTCTGCCCCGTGGGGGACTTGGCGTGAAGATATGTACTCGTATGTACATATGTATAAGAAACTTAGTTTAAACTAAGTACTTTTTGCACAAAATTTCGCACAGTTTATGATTCTTTTTAAATCTGTTTCACAATTGTAGAATTAACATTGAAACGCATGCGTTCTTTGTATAACCGTTTTGATGTTGTGTAAAAGTAAGTTACAACGTAAAGCCGGGTAATCATTTAGAGTATTTAACTAACGGATCCTGTAAAACAATATTCCCCCAGAGAAATCCGAACAGGTACGTACTCGTACATCGCCTGAAGAGCGTAAAATGCTATTTGAGAATTGAATTGTTCTGAAATTACCTACAAGCGCTCAGAACTTATTCAGACAACAATGTTCGTAATATTATTTATTACTTTTGAAATAAATATAATGAAATAATTTTTTTAACCCACACATATTGTTATTAGTTATTTTTATACTTATTCTATTTTAAAATGTTAGTTGTACTCCATTGATACGTAAATGCAATATCACATAAGATATGAATGATCTTTGGAGGCATTCCGTTCTCGAGGACTCTGTCGTGTCTCCTAGTTTTCATAATGTCAGTAATAGGTTATTCAAGTGTCAAGAGCGGTAAACTTTGTCAAAATTACTGTTTTCTGTATAAAAGCATTTCACGGTACCATGCTGAATAATCTAGAAAGCTCACCGGCCATTATTGTGTCTTGTTCATGCCGGACAGGACTCACCAGAAATGCTCTAGTTACGGACTTTCAAGGATCCATCGTCAGAGAGAAGTGCTTTGTTAAAATTTTACGCCCCAACTACCATTCCTTGCTGCTTTTGCTACGGCTGAGGCGGTGATCTACTGGCGAGTAAAACCGCGAGATCGTTCATAGTTCATGACGTAATGTGCGTGGCCTGCAATTGTTCTATTTGTTGGCTTTTATATTTTAGCGTTTCTACAACTTGTAATTGTACACATTGTGAATAAAAGTTTGCTATTTCTTACTTTCTTTATTTAACCGAAATGTGATAGTTTTATAAACGAGTTGACTGCTTTTGTAATGACGAAATAAATATAAAAAAAAAAATTAATGCGTAAGTAATCGGTGAGCTAAACAGTAATATAATTGGTTCGGACACACGCCAGTGGATAACGCCTTTAGTTATTCGCTTTGTTCGCTGTGGAATGTTCACATTGCAGTGCTGTGCAGTTGATTTTATTTCTCTCATTTTTTTATACTAAAACAGCTCCATAACTTGTTGATTTATTAAAGCTGAAAGGCAGCGCTGTGCATTCAGTGCTGTCTTTGTTGCATAAATTCAAAGTCACTGACGCTTGCTTTCATTAAAAGGTGTTAAGGGTTGTTCGTGTTTAACATTATAATAACAGGGGAGTGATTTTTAAAGAAAAGATGAAATTTAACAAAATTGAACACTTTTGGTTTAAACAACAAAATAAACAATATGTAAGGTAACAGTGGCAATCGTGAGCCTTCGTTTCTTTTTATTTATAGGCAATTCTCGAATTGGTTAACAATTTTCTTATGTACCTACATAGATCGACCTGTATATATCGTGATTCTGTGCTTTCTTTTCTACTATTCAACTAAGATATTTGTATGGTCCTTTTTATTAACATGTCGCACAGTTAGTCAGTTTGGCATTTTTGTACAGGAAAACTAAAATAGGAGAAGTGGCTGCTACGAGTCTGAACAGCGTTTTAAATTCCTACCAACGTATGCAGTTTTCGAATCAACCTTTGGACACGACAAACCTTTGTACGTTTACGACTTAAATCTCAATAAATTTTATAACTGTCAGCTCATAGTAAATACGGAATCGATCAAGCGAAAAGATATGAAACTGATTGTACTACATAATATATAGATATATAAATGTGTGGATGTATATACAATGGATGTTTACAAATAAGAGCTGTGAGCTACGAGATCTTGATAGTGTCAAGATGTGGAACACATACCGGCGTGGAATGGAGCGGACTACGCTCAAATTATAATTGTTTATTTATCTACTCGTATAAATACCAGAGTCGTTGATATATAGAAATGATTATTAAATATCTTTAATTTAACAAAGTGTAACAAGAAGTTATAGGTGAATTATTAACAGCTGTTTGTACTTGTTTTAGACTTAGTTGACGCAAAATATAAATTTTAAGCATTTAAAATTTAACTAAAAGTAATACAGAATATAAAATGTATAACTTAACACGGGTATTCAGACGTATATCTATCAATACAATTTAGACGTCGTACGCTAAATTGTTCCTCCGTATGTTTTTATGGGAGTACTTAGACAACAATGACATCTCACTAGCGCTTGCGTTACGTTATATCCCGTCACTACAGTAAAATGTAATACTATGTATATATATTATCCTATACATTATATCCCGTCATTATAGTTAAATATAACACTATGTATTTTATACAGGCACATAGATTTAATATATATACGTGCTGCTACATGGGGCTCTTCAAAAAGGCGCAAAATTGCTCTTCTTGAAAACTGGCAAAGTATCGGCCACTCCTCGATTGTTATAAGTATTTATACATGACGGTGACCACGTACTATCAGGTAGCCGGGCTGCCTGGTTATCAAGTTAAGATAAAAACAATTATACAACGGTCTATTGTTGCTAAGAAATTATTCAGCTTTCATTGGCCTTTGTATAAATGTATAGTTACTACTTATATTGTGGTTGGTCAGTTTGCAGACGCACGGAATGCTTACCTGAAACAAAATAAGACATACATTAAAATATACATATAGACTAATAGTAAACAATTTATAAGAATAATGAAAATGAAACAATTTTAACTTTTATGTAAATAATATGAATTGTAACAAAAATATTTACAATCAACAATAACAGCTGAGTATTAAAACCAAAAGAATTGATACAATCCCCCAATCTTCAGTATTGTAAACTAAATCGCGCCGGTCTTGAATTTCAAATTACGTTTGTTAGGCGAGCCGTCGGAATTTAATTCCCAGCTCGCACAAAGATCAAAATTGGAGTTCGTCCCAACAATTATTTGCAATGTCGTGAAAATAAAAGATACGAATCGTTTGTTGCGAATCAGAGAGCGAACAGAGTGATTAGTGCAGTATGCAGGTGCATGAGAAGTAGCGAGGAGGTAATGTTGACTACGGCTGTGTAGAGATGGTTTTGCGCGTTCTTAAAATTATTCATCATCATCATCATTATTATCAACATTATTATCATCATTATTATCAGCCTACTCTTGTAAACTGTTGGACATAGGCCTCTCCAATAGCACGCCACTGAGCTCGATCTTTAGCTCGTCGCATCCAACCGCTACCAGCCACTTTGCGTATATCGTCACTCATTAAAAATATCACAAAAATTATTCATAAAGTAAATATTTATTAACGACAAACTGATCCTCGCAACTTCGTCTGCGTTGTTTATTTTATTAATAATTTATTTTATGTACAGAGAAATTGTCGTTTCCTAAAATCGACATAATTTTACATTTAATCAAGATGTGATAATCATTTTTAAAGTTAAGGGCCAATTGACTAATAACTAAAAATTAAAAAAAAATATCTAAATCTGTCCAGTAGTTTTTGCGTTTTGGCAGACCTCTGTCATTTCATTTATATAGTTGTCATCATATTATGAGTTCTGTAGTCATCACCAACATTATCAACCCTTTTATCGTTCCAGTGTTTGACGCGGGTTATGGTCGTGGTCGTGAATTTAGCCACTTTAGTATATATCCCTTTTTTGCAACAATGTAAATAAAAGATACATTGCGTTGGTTTTAAACCAGGGCGCAAACAGAATTGTATATAGTGTTCGTAGATTATTCGTGTCGTATGTGAGTGCGTTCGCAGATGCATGAGAAAGTTCGAGCTTTGGAAAAACATTTAAGAATCAATAAATAAATCTCTTGGTAACGGCTGAAACATGGATTAAATTGTACGATAGTACAGTTTAATCCATGTTCATCAGAACGATATTTCTGATGCAACAATGTATTTAAGCACTATCATTTATTGACGTTTTATGAATTAACAAGACTTTGGTTTGAATTATATGAGCACTGAGACATATACAATAGGAATAGAGTTTACAATTTTTATAGGTTATAGTCCATCATAACAATTAAACGTTCTGTCCAATCGTACTCGTATGTCAACTTGAAAAATGGTATGACAAAGCAACAAATCTGACACATAGTCGGTGTTATTTTCTCGTTGAAGCGTCAACGTTTCGACGATATCGAGTGAATCGTTTCGTCTAACATCGAAGATAATGCCGGGTATCGAGTGAGGCTTAATTGGAGTTCGAGTAGTACCGTACAGTTCCGTACAGATCGGATGCTCGCTTAGGTTGAATCCAGAACATTGGCTGAAAATTGGCCACCACCATTATCATTGTCTAATAGGAATTAAAAGGTGGTTATATAACAGCGATATTGTTCCTTTTGACCAATTCTGTAAGTTTAAATATAAATATAGCTACAGATATACATCAAATTTTCCCATTTTATTTT
The DNA here is from genome assembly GCA_018244795.1 of Parelbella ahira ahira. Taxonomy (NCBI): domain Eukaryota; kingdom Metazoa; phylum Arthropoda; class Insecta; order Lepidoptera; family Hesperiidae; genus Parelbella; species Parelbella ahira. Next base: position 2,342 of record DWME01002587.1, on the reverse strand, counting down.
TTATCGCTTGAATTTTTTTTTCTAAATTTTCTTCAACGGTGCTGTTTCTCTCTTTAAGAGGCCTCGTTCACTAGCATCAGTAATGAATAGCGAAATAAATTATAATTAGTGATATTTTTATTAATAACATTGATAATAACAGTAACAAAATATATTTATTGCAACTCAGAAAAAAGTACACTGATAATATTAAGTAGTTATTAAAACAAATTGTAGGCAAAGGGTTCTGCTTCTAATTAGAGTAGATTACGATAAAACGACTGAAGTCATTACAAGTGATTATCATAATAATAATATTTATTACGATGATGTTGATAAAGATCGCATCGCTATTGATAAGATCACATATGTACATATGATAAATCCTTGTATCTGGAAACGATACAAATAAAATAAATATTGGCACAGATATGTGTATACAATGGTTTTACAATTCGATTCTGTCCATGATATTTGGCTATGGTCAGCGTGCAGTTTTAAAAGTAAATATTTCTAAAAGTGATAGCACATAAGCTCATTATATGTATGTCGGACCTTATTCCATGTCCGTTCTGAGTTAAAAGCCTCTTTCTGTGTCGGCCCTTATTCCACCTGCGTTCCGAATTAAAAGCGGAGTGAGGAGTCTCCCCGTGAGCCGGCAGTGTGTCGACAGCTCCCAGGTTAAGCCGGACGGATTTGTGCGTACATCTCGTCATATGTTCGAGTATTACTCGCTCTGAACGTTAATGTGTTGTGATGTGGCTGTTGCAGGGGAGCGTGTGATACTATAAGCACACTCACTTCTTGTTTTTCACTGTTCAGTATTGAATACCCTTTAATAACTTACAATTTTTAGGTTTTTAACCGTATATTTTGACTTCATGAACTATACATGGAATTTTTCAGTCTACTGTTCAGTATTGAAATCGCTTGATATAAATCCCTTGAATAAATTGCTATTGTTACGTTTTTCCAATGTATATTTCGACAATGCTACAGACATGAAATGTACCTAGTAATAAACGTGTCATTGGATTGGTAATTATACTTAAATGTACAGGTGTAATTGCATTTAGGGTTGAACTTTTATCTAAGATCAATCAAATAAGATTATAATACATTATAAAGCTAGCCACTAACGACAGAAGGTTGCGTTTTTTAATGTGGTTCTGTACCATATATGTAAAAATGTAAAGCAACAATGTCCTGTTCATAAGCTTTTGAAAAGCGTCGTATCGTCGTACTATGGCCTTAATTCTTTTCATACATACGAATCCATGTCCAAAATTAGAAACAATACGAGGGATTATGATAAGTTACTAATACTCTTGAGAGTAAGCATAATAATAGTCCAATTTGGAAGTTTTGTTTCTAATTCCTGCAGCCTTTTAAAACTCCATTCATAATCGGTAAAGAAATCGTGTAATTTCATATATTTCACTTCATGTTTTACAGAAATCTAGTTGCTGGTGTTGTTAACGCCTTTCATATAAAACTACTGGTATTTTTCAGCAATGAGATGATCATATGTCTCGTTCATCTGATATGATGTACAATTAACCACGATTTTTTGTCTTCGATTTGATTTTATAAAGCATACGACAAGTATATTATAGCACACAGGTAAATTGTTATACACTACGAGGTATTGCATCCTCACAAGTTGCGTACTCGCGCGGCACTCGCGTTAAGCCGCCAAGGGATTTGCGCGTTTCACTCGGTTACTGCAATTTAAGACACAATGCGATCCGGTACGGAATTGAGATGTTTGGAGATAAATGACGATGTAATATGTGTGCGTTACACGTAGTCATTGTTAAAACATAACGGTACAAAAATACGTTTGAGATAACGAAATGTGTTTACTGTATGTGTTTAGTAATATAAAATGGTAATATGAGAGATACGATTGTTTAAAAGAAAGATTGATAAATTTAAGTTTAAATATACATATACCGGTGTATAGGCTAAACACTTATTCTATTGTGACACGAAAACGTAACGTAACCGCTTATGTTTATTTTTATTACGAATTGTTTTTGCCTTAATTATATATGTGCGGGCTGCAGTGGAGAATAAAAGCCGAAATAACTTAAACTAATTTAATCAAAACTGAATGTTACAATTTTCAATTAAATTCTTATAAGCTAGTTAACTTATCCAAAACTGAATGTGACAATTTTGATTTAAATTCTTACAAGCTAGCTAACCTATCGAACGATGGTGAGAGAATGAATTACAGGGTGCATGATGTTTCCATGGCGAAAACGCTGACGCGTAGTTTGTTCAGTCCCACGGCGATATACGATATGTTTAGGTTACTAATATAAAGCCCTTTTGTAACAGATATTTGATATGTTTAG